>JAWNOE010000193.1:0-205535 GCA_035046095.1 Drosophila pseudotakahashii | reverse complement strand
GATCACGTGACTTGTTTCCTCATTATGAGCAATTAATATTCAACTGTCAAAGTATTTAAAGATTGTTATCTAAGACAAACATGTCCGATCATTTTAGGGAACGATGTATCCTATGATTGTAAAACTAATAAAGAAATGAAAACAACGTCCAATGAAATAAATCTCACAAGTTAATAATTCTCAGATGTAGGAAATAAATTGATTTTAAAATTTCTTTTCTTTCCATAAATGGCTCATAAATATCTTATAAAAGGGAAGTGCACAAGAGCCTGTAGAAATTTTGTCGTATTCATTTTTTTGTTTAAATATTTTTGCTTATTAATTTTAATTATTTTATTAATATTTAAGTATTATTTTATTAATATTTAAGTATTTATCAATTTCAATTATTTTACTTATTAATTTATTTATGAAGTTAATCTTCTTTTTCTATTCTTGTGATTTACATTAAAAGAGGTAGACACATGTTTCCGACGGTAATTCAGGATTATAGTATGAAAAGTCGTCAAAATAAATCTTAGTTTGCGATCATCTCCATCTAATTCATGATTATAGTTTTTATACTTTGGTGATGTTGAAAATATTGATCGAAATATTGATAGTAAACAACTATAAACCAGCTAATAAACAACATAACAGCTAATAATCAAAACCAAATTATTTTCTCTTCTATCTTAAATTTCTTATGTTTTTTTAGTTTTAAGATTTTTAATGATAGTTAGTAAGACAAAATTGATTAATGTTAAATGTTACCCAAAGTGACTGGTGCCATAATTAAAAGGCTTCACCTAGCCTGTAGCACTGGGATAAAACTAAAATAAATAAATAAATATATAAATAGTAACAAGGCATCAGTTAAACCAATTCTTGAACATATAAATCAATTTCATAGTTATATTTCTTATCATATCTGGTCTCGAATTTATAATGATGTATATAACATTAACTTCCTTACAGTAAATTTCTTTAAAAAAACCAATGCTTAGAAAACAAAATCCTCCCTTAACATGTGCACACAATATGAAAACCGGTTTCCTCAAACCTGTCCAACACAACACATTTTCTTGTTATTGATTAGTAAACAATTATCAAAAAACTTAACATCAAAATTTTTAACATACAGAATAATACTAATATTTGAGATATTATTCTTCTTAATCCTACCTGCTTAAACATAGAAAACTAATAAATGAATACTCGATACAAATTACTGATAGATTATTAATATAAAATACTACTTTACTAACACCGACTCAATACTCATTACATTGTTGTAACGAAACGAAAAACAAGAGAGTTAAGAATATCACGTTGATAATTTTATTATACATATCATTAAATCTTTCCATTCCGATTATTTGCAAATATCTCCCAAAAAGATTTAAAAGTATCAGTTAACAGAATATAAATAAAAAACGATAAAAGGGTTAGTTAAAAATGTGTCATCCATAATTTAAAAGTCATTAAGCAGGAGAACTATTGATAACTAGGTAATAATCCTAAAGTTATGATTACCAACAGCAATACAAAAAGGTGATGATATAAGGTTTGTTAAGTGCAACGAACACAGCAATATCTATTGTAGGTAAAATTCTGGGCATGAGCCCTCTCTCACACTCCTACACACAAATTCTAGGCATGATAAAACACACCTCCCTCACACTCCTACACACAAATTCTAGGCATGATAAAACACATCTCCCTCACACTCCTACACACAAATTCTAGGCATGATAAAACACATCTCCCTCACACTCCTACACACCACAACCAATCACAAATTCAAAGCATGACCCATCTCTCACACTCCTACACACACAAATTCTAAGCATGACCCCTCTCTCACACTCCTACACACAAATTCTAGGCATGAGAAAACACACCTCCCTCACACTCCTACACACAAATTCTAGGCATGAGAAAACACACCTCCCTCACACTCCTACACACAAATTCTAGGCATGAGAAAACACATCTCCCTCACACTCCTACACACAAATTCTAGGCATGAGAAAACACATCTCCCTCACACTCCTACACACCATAACCAATCACAAATTCTGACACCTGTGTGCATCTTAACGGACCCCTCTCTCACACTCCATTTTTCCCCCTCCAACTTTCTCCCACACTTTTATTGATTAATTATGTTAATTAGGTCATTATAACACCTATGTGCATCTTAACGGTCACCACACACTCCATTTTCCCCCCCACCTTTCTCCCACACTTTTATTGATTAATTATGTTAATTAGGTCATTATAACACCTATGTGCTAATTAGGTCATTATAACACCTGTGTGCATTCATGCGTGACTAATTGGTGCTAATTAGGTCAATGTGCAGCCATGCGTGACTAATAGGTGCTAATTGGTTTATCACGATCAATTAAAAGTGAGCCAGCACCCGTATTAACCTACTACTCACCTAGGCATTCAGTATGCTTGACAGTGGCCAATCTGCCGACGCAGCAAAAATAGCTGACGCCACAATTCGGAAATAGAGCAATAACGTAGCACGGCATATAGCACTTTGACCCACTGCGAGTTATGCAGAATAGCTGTAATTTCATTTTCCCTTTCTACATATTGTGTTAACGTAAACACTTTTGTACCTATACATACCGTTAAGTTTGTTTAATAAAATTAGTCTCAAGCTCAGAATACCACTGATTGTTACTCATCTACTATCGCAATCAACAGAGGCTGTCGCTGTGTCTTCAGATCCTCATCTTGCGCACTATTCTCCGCCGTTCACCTAGTTCCAAGTGCTGGGTGCGACACCTAATCAGTAGACAGTTTATGTGCTGTATGCTACCCAACCCCCCGATACACAAATCCTGTGACCAGGCGAAGTAACGCCACTCACGCTAAGGATAACGTATTAACAGGTCGAATATGCTTCCTTTATTTGGAATCCCTCAGGAAGTGTCTAGATCAATAGGATTGAGAGGTTGCAGAAAAAGTTTTTAAAGTTTGCATTCACTCAGAAAAAAAAATTTCCTTGATTTAAGTCCATAGACTTTAAATTAAGGAATGATGGCTTTAAAATGACTAAACAAGTCTATACGTGGCCTTAAAAATTTTTCTCCCTTACAAATTCAAAGACTAAATGGACTAAATTTGGATTCAAGGCCATACAACAGTCCATATGGACTTAAGTCCAAATTTAGTCCATTTAGTCTTTGAATTTGTATGGGAGAAAAATTTTTAAGTCCATGCATAGCCTTATTTAGACATTTTTAGTCCATCGTTCCTTACTTTAAAGCCAGTGCACACTGGGGCGTCTAGAACAAAAAGCCTGCCAAAATGGTTTTTTTTTTTTTAAGATTTTCCAAAATTTTGCAATGCAACTTTAAAAACAATTAAATTCTCTATACAAATCAAAAAGAAAAAGTGATCTGTGATGAATGGTTCTCCCACTACAGATTTTTAAAGTTGACTTTTCGAAATAGAATTTTAGCCAATAAGAAAAATAAGTATTTTTATAAATCTTTGAAATTTTTCTGAAAGCGCCTAAGGGCCTAAGTTGTATATGTAGCGATTGAAATTTTAAGAGCAACCAATTCTTAGAATATTGGAAAAAAAATAAAATTTTTAAGTGCATAATTACATATTTTTTTTAATTTTTTAAAAGTGGTCCATAAAAGATGGGTTTTTTTGGATATTCTTGGACGTAAAGTAGTGTTACACCCTAGATCCCCGTTTAATTCTTTTTTTAAAAAAAAGATTAGATATTTAACTACAAATTCTGAAAAAATTAGCCTGCCCTTTTGTGCCTCTTCTGAGAAAACCGCAGTTTAAGTTAGGTAGAAATGTTCGTAATTTGAATAGTCGCCAGCCCTGGTTTCTCCGCGCGCACTTACAGCATGAATCCCTAGTTGTATTACTAGTCAGCTGTTTCCAATTACTTTTGTTTTTCTTTCGCGGCAAGCTGTCCAATTATTTTGTCTTATCAAATTTAAATCCAATTATAATGGAAAGTGAAGCCGGAGGTATTTATATTGTGTTTCTGGCGTCAAATATATTCTTATTAATGTGCTGTATTCGTGTTTTAGAGCTATTGTGATGTCTTAGAAGTGTGAAAAATAGTGATTTATCTTGTTGGTAAAATTTAATGTATTAAATGTGTGTCTTTAGCACAACAAAGGTTAAATGAGTTGATATCTTTTTAAAACAGAACTATCAACTGTTTCTCTAACTCGCCGAGAGCTGTTTAACATCATGCAGAGGTCCACGTTCGAGTTGTTTGAGGAAAAGTTTCAGCACTTGGAAAAGACTTTATGTGATCAAACTAAGGCAACAGGGCAGAGCTTGGAAAGTCTGAAAGAAAAACTGACAAGGTTTATTTCACAATTTAAGACTCGCTGGACTCGAGCACATAGAGTGGAAGACCGTTTTCTCAAGGCAAATCAGGACTTGAGGGAACAACATTCTTCGACTGTGCTAGCTTTTGCTACGCAATCTAAGCTTAGATCAGAAGGTCATGTTGAAGAATCCAAGCTTGTATCTGCAGTATTTAACAAAGAGACTTTTGTAAGGCCGCAAGATGACAAAATGTCCAGAGAGGAAGCTCTGGCAGTATTGGTCGAAGCACAACTTTCTCGATTTCAATACAATGTAGTCCGAGATTCTGCTCCAGATAGATTCCCATCATACTATGCTGTCCAACTAGCGAAAAAAGAGTGTTATCCAGAAAGCATTGTTATAAGTGAGTCAGTGGCCAAAGTAACTCTTCAAGCCCTCATTAATCACACTGCTCAGCGATTAATTCACTTAGAAAAACGCAAGATTGGAACTTTAAACCCGAGTCAGATGAAGAATATTTGCCTAATTACGAAGTGGGGTTTTGATGGAAGTTCGGGACACAGTTCCTATAAGCAAGCTTTTAGCGATCCGGAAGCTACAGATTCCTCTGTATTTATTACGTCTATAGTCCCAATAAAAATGACATGTGGAGAATATGTTTTATGGCAGAACCCACGACCCGGCTCAACTCGGTTTTGCAGACCTTTAAAAATCGAATTCGTAAAGGAAACTTTAAGTGTCTCGCAGGCGGAAAATGAAAGAGTTAATGCAGAAATAAGTCAGTTAACTAAAACAGCTGTGGACTTAGAAGGCAATGGTGTTGAAGTGAGCCACACATTAATACTTTCAATGATTGACGGTAAAGTGTGCAATGCAATTACAGAAACCACATCAACTCGCACATGCTATTTATGCGGCTCAACGAGCAAGCAATTTAATAACATAGATAATATGTTACAAAAAGCTGTAAAAACGGAAAATTTGAGGTTCGGACTTTCAACATTACATGGATGGATACGGTTTTTTGAATGTCTTTTACATGTATCTTATAAATTACCCATTAAAAGATGGCAAGCAAGGTCGGTCGAGGACAAAGATACTGTTGACAATAATAAAAAACGAATTCAAAACGAATTTAAAACTAAACTCGGCTTACTAGTTGATGTACCGAAACCTGGATTTGGAAGTTCGAATGATGGTAATACTGCTCGAAGATTTTTTAAAAATGCTGAGCAGTCTGCAGAAATTACACACTTAGATGTGGATTTAATAAAAGAAATGCACATCATTTTGATAGTAGTTTCATCCAATGAAGAGATTGAAATAGAAAAATTTAGAGAATTCGCTATAAAAACGGCTAGACATTTTGTGAAGCTATATCCGTGGTATAATATGCCTCCAACTCTGCACAAATTTTTCATTCATGGTCCGGAAATAATAAGCCACGCTTTGCTACCTATTGGCCAATTAACTGAGGAAGCACAGGAAGCTCGAAATAAAGATTTTAAGCATTTCCGAGAGCACAACTCCAGAAAAGCTAGTCGTGAAAAATCAAACCAGGATGTTTTCAATAGATTGCTTGTCAGCTCGGATCCTATTATTTCCAGTTTTTTCAAAACTCCTCAAAAAAAAATTGAAAAAATGCCAGGGTCGGCTTTAGCTCTTATAAAAAGTCTTCCCTGTTCTAAAAATAAATATTCGAATATTTTTGACTGTTCTGACAGTAGCGATGAAGAGTTAAATGAATAAAAATTTGAAATTATAATTTAAATTGGTTTTATTTTGTTGAAAATATAAATATAAACTGAATTTGATATCGAGATATGATTTAAAACCTGATTTATACCCAATTTTTTTTTATCCCAATTTATATGAAAAATATTGAAATAGAACCGATATATTCCCTTTTGTACTAAGCGTTTATATGGAAGCTATAAGATGTAGTTGACCGATTTGAATAATTTTTTTTTTCAAAAATCAAGTTAAATTAAAAAAAAATATTGGGAAACTTAGAACCCTATAAGTAATTTATTTATATTTTTTTTCTTAAAAAAAACATTTTTTTTTTCTTAAAAATTTTCTACAACAAAAAAATTTCACTAAAAAAATACACCTTATGATGTTTTTGAACATATTTAATTGCCTTTAACAAAACCCCATCAAAAGATATTCGCTATGTGGCTCCGCTGATTTAAGGCAGACTTTTGGCTTTTTCGCCCCACTGTGCAGTGGACTTAAATCAAGGTAATTATACCCGTTACTCGTAGAGTAAAAGGGTATATTGTATTCGTGCAAAAGTATGTAACAGGGAGAAGGAAGCTTTTCCGACCCTATAAAGTATATATATTCTTGATCAGGATCACTAGCCGAGTCGAACTAGCCATGTCCGTCTGTCCGTCTGTCCGTCTGTCCGTCCGTATGAACGCTGAGATCTCGGAAACTATAAAAGCTAGAGGATTGGCATTTTGCATGCATATTCTTGGAGTTCCTACGCAGCGCAAGTTTATTTCAAAATGGTGCCACGCCCCCTCTAACGCCCTCAATCGCCCTACACCATTTTTTTAAAGGTGTCTGGCGCCCACACCATTAAAGATTTTGGAAAACTAAAAATGCAGTTTTATTGTGACTATCAATACCTATCGAAATGTAGAAGACATTTTTCAAATCGGACCATTCGTTAAAAAGTTATGCCCGATCAAAGATTTTATATATCTATCTCCCTCGCACTCCTTTAGCTGAGTAACGGGTATCTGATAGTCGGGACACCCGACTATAGCGTTCTCTCTTGTTTTTTTTTTTGGGTGTTGCAATCCTTGCATTTTACTGAACCCGCTCCGCCCTATGCTAGCCAGTGTTCCCTGCTTCACACTTGTTCCTTGAAGGATCGCCGTGCAATTGGAGACCTTCTTTTCCTTAATGATCTACTGGTTGGTAATATTGATTGTCCTTGCCTGTTAGGATGCATTAATTTGAATGCTCCTGCCAGGAATCTTCATACCTTGTTACCATTTCTGGAACGTGCTGTCAGGACAAATTATGCTCGCAACGAGCCATTACTAAGGGCTCTTAGAATGTTTAATTCCTTGCCAACAAGCATTAGATTCAGCTGGGGGGCCAAGAAGGAATTGTTAAGGCAAACCCTTAGGGAATATTTTTAAATTATTTTCATTAATAGATTTAAGTTAATCAATTGTAGCAAAATGTAGCCAGATAAGGATTTATCCATTGGCGATAGATAAATAAATAAATAATCTGCAAGCCGTTAGTAAAAAACGGTGTAAACGTCTCTTCACTGCATTTCGTGAATTTTAAGCTTGGGATACCAGAGCAACACTTTCATGCCGTGTATAGTGATGAATTCTGGCCCAATTCAATCTAAGTTAGCCGATTTATACACAGGGATAGGCCAATTGTTGATGATAAAATTCTGGACTTGGATAATCAACAATCATCAGTCTCAAAAAACCCCCAATAATCGGCGCCACTGGCGTCGATGTTTTTGCGGGACATTTTTCCGATACCCATCATCTTGCGTCGTTCTCACAATATCAGCGGTCGTTGGTTTCACCAGCTGCTGGTTGCATTCGCCGGTCATCTGGACTCATTGCCGCTCTCAGTGCCCTCTTTGTTGATGTGCGCTATTCAACGATAAACCAACAACAACCTCAGCTGGAGCTTTCGTTGTCCGCTTTGTGCGAACTTCGCCCAACACCTGTACACTGTTTCGACAACTCACGCTGCTCTCGGAGTGGCGCTCCCTTCTTCTGCTACGCTGTCAACCTTTCTACAAGAACTGCAGTCTAAGTTTTCGCCAGCTGCTTTAAGGGGGGAGATACATATAGAACTGCAATTTTGTCATGTTTTTCGTGATTTTTTTTTACCAATAAGGAATAGTGCTGGGATTTCATAACTTGGCATGTTGATTACATTGTTCTTATATAATTTTAACCAATTTTTTTTTTTTTTTAATCTTTCAAAATGGCGGCCGTGGGAATTTTTTGGTCAGGCTATATTAAAAAAAAGTAGGCCAGCTGCGGATCGTCCACAGGTCGCTGTGTAGATCCGATTTTTACATAAAATTACATAAAATATCTGAAAAACTCTGGTTGTGGCACTCTTTCAAAGTCAAAAATATTTTTTTTCATATTTTTTTTTGTTGTTTTTTCTTAACAAAAAATACTTAACCGTACAAATTTTTACATAAAGTAGGTTCAGTCGGCAATTTCATTACAAACATTTCTGTAAAAGCAGCATGATGATCGAAGCATTACTTTTTGAGATACACGATCCGCAGCTGAGGAAAACATGGTTTCGAGAAAAACGCATTCAAAGTAATGAAATATATCTACTGCACAAGGAAGGTGGGTGCCGTTATCCTGGTATAAGTTCCAAAAGTTCATTCTCTGATCAGCGCTCGTGTCGACCAGACGTATTTTTTCGCTATGTCTTCTAATTCGTGCGCGGAGTGCAAAGCTGAAGTCACAGTTGCACAGCTTCGCGGTTTTGATGCAGTTCGTTGTTCCTCTCTTTGTCGCCGCAAGTTCCACACTGCTTGTGTTGATTTGCCAGAGGATGCAATCAAACTTTTAACTACCATGCCTAATCTTATTTGGCAGTGCGACAGTTGCGTTGTGAGCAATGATTCGCATTCCAAGACAGATGAAATTATGAAAGAACTTAGTGATCTTAAAAGCCTTTATTCAACTTTAAATGCAAAATTTCTGAAAGCCTTCCCGGAACCTTCTATGACAAGCGTGAAATCCAATCAGCGGAGAGTGGATAAGCCTCTCATCCCTGCACCAGTTTCATTAACATCTTAAACATTTCTAATTTTTTTTTTGGCGTTGTTGCTCACCGAAAACCATATTTTCTTCAAAGAGGCTCCACAGATTTGGTTTTACGATTTTTGTTTAAGTACTTTAAATGTATTTGAAATATGTATAGGTATACTACTTAATGTACAATAAATACTCCTATTTTGTTCATATGTCAAAAAGCAAACTACCAAAGGCAGGCCACTTGCCTTTAAAAGCATTTTTTGGAAATGGGTTGTTTCACTAAAAAATGCATATCTCCTAGAATTTGCACTCCATTTGCAAAAATATGGCCTTAACTTGTTAACAACAAAAGGGCCTTTAGATCTGAAAGCTCAATATAATTATTACATTTTTATTTGTATTTTTTTAATTGAATGAAAACTAGCTATAACAAAAAAACCACAGAAATGAAACTTTTTTTGAACTTTCACAGGTTGTACCTCCATTAATTGCGACCCGATCACAACGAGTAATAGCTTTTCGGAAAGGTGCATGTATTGCCTTTTAAATAGTGTAAGTTACAAGTTTATTGGTCTAATTGTTTTTGAGATCTGTTAGGTTTTATAAAAGAAGTGCAGAAAATATGGATTTTTGCGAATATCTTCAGAACGGTTCTTTGGGAATTTTTTTAATTTGTTCAGCGTGATCAGCAACTCAAAACTAATCAAAAAAAATTGGTCTCAATGTTTATCTTTTTTTGCTGTAAACTAGTGTTATCTTTCTTAATAAGGTCTTATATAGAACCTAACCAACATGGCTTCATGCCTGGTCGATCTACGACGACCAACTTGGCCATTTTTACGAGTCACTGTGTACATGCATTTGAGGATCACTCACAGATGGACACGATTTACACAGATTTTGCCAAAGCTTTTGACAAGGTGTGTCACTCTGCCCTTATAGCTAAACTTTCGAAACTAGGCTTTCACTCCTCATTTCTTAATTGGATAGCATCGTATTTGGATAACCGACGCTATCATGTTGAAATAGGTGGTGCATTATCCCATCCCATCCCTATAAAGCGACATCAGGACTTCCTCAGGGTAGCTCTCTTGGCCCTTTACTTTTTATTATTTTTATAAATGACATTTGCGCGTGTATCAAATTTTCTAACTTCCTTCTTTATGCGGATGATCTTAAAATTTATAGGGCTGTCAAAACTGTAAATGATTCGATATTGCTTCAATCAGACCTACATAGTATCGGTAGTTGGTGTTCCAAGAATAATTTGCCTTTAAACCTTCACAATTGCCACATCGTTCATTATTCAAAAAGGCCTGTAACCATCCCATCCACTTATCTCATCAATAACCACCCTCTCTCTGTTTTAAAAGAAATAGTTGATCTGGGGGTATTATTTGATGACAAATTTCTGTTTAATGAACATCTGAATTTTATATTACCAAAGGCATATGCAATGTTCGGCTTTGTTAAGCGAAACACGGTCTTATTCAAAGATCCGTATTCCAGATTATCTGTTTACTCTGCGTTTGTCCATTCCAGGGTTGAGTACGCTTCCTTTATTTGGAATCCCTCAGGAAGTGTCCAGATCAATAGGCTTGAGAGGTTGCAGAAAAAGTTTTTAAAGTTTGCATTGCAATCCATGCATTTAACTGAACTGTCTCCGCCCTATGCTAGCCAGTGTTCCCTGCTGCATACTTGTTCCTTGAAGGATCGCCGTGCAATTGCAGGACTTCTTTTCCTTAATGATCTACTGGTAGGTAATATTGATTGTCCTTGTCTGTTGGGATGCATTAATTTTAATGCTCCTGCTAGGAATCTTCGTACCTTGGTACCATTTCTGGAACGTGCTGTCAGGACAAATTATGATCGCAATGAGCCATTTCTAAGGTCTCTGAGAATGTTCAATTCCTTGCCTACAAACATTAGATTCTGCTGGGGGGCCAAGAAAGAACTATTAAGGCAAACCCTTAGGGAATATTTTTTAATTAATGTTCAATAATAGATTTAAGTTAAGTTGTAGCCAGATAAGGATTTATCCGTTGGCGATATATAAATAAATAAATAAATAAATAGTTCGAATTCTTCGTGAAACTTTCATGACACATTCTTAAAGAGTTGTTCTACCAATTTAAATTCCATTTTTTTTTTGTCTATATGTATCTCCCCCCTTAAGAGTTGATGCGCTCTCTCTCGGGGCCATATTTGGAAACTCTCTTCAACGTCGCCATCTAGAAGTTTTAGGAGACTCGCTATCATCATCTGGCCTGGAATTACTTCTCTTCAATAGGGCGCTCTCTCAGGACTTAAGAGTTCGGCCATCGCTCCATATTACTTGGTTCTCTTCAACTTCATCGTAATCTTTCGAATACGACTCTGTGGATGGCATTTCGAACCCATGCATTGATGATCAGCTTCCAATTTGTACTCGCACTACACAAATTCTTAAGATTCTGTGTAAGCTCCAAGGAAGTTGTGGGTCTTTGCTGGTCAGGTCTTCGGCGGACGTGTGCCCTGTAGCAGAGAACATCATTGATAGTGAAGTCCAGATCGAAAAGGCAAGCATTAACAATACATCTTTCAGTATTTATTTCCATAATTTTGCTGGCATGCGCACCAAATCGCAGTCCCCCTTCTTGACGACTTCAAATTGTGACTTAGATGTAATTGTCCTTGTTGAAACTTGGCTCAACATGGATTTTTATGACAATGAATTTTTCGATCCTTAACTATATCATGTTTTCCGCAAATATCGGGATTCTATAAAAACGCAATGCGCTAGAGGTGGAGGCGTCCTAATTGCTGTGCGGCTCAACTTGCGGTGTACATCTGTACGACCAGCAAATGAAGATTCTCTTCTGGATCAAATCTGCGTATCGCTCTCGGGACCCTTGGACACGATCTTTTTGGTGGTATCGTATATACTGCCATGCAGCAGTTTCGAGCTATACAAGGCTCATGTGGACAACATCGCTCATATCCATCAGGATTTGGAAGATCACCAGTTTATCTGCTTTCTGGGTGATTATAATCTGTCATCGCTGGTGTGGGTGCAGGATGAAGATTCTTCGACTATGATTGTAATGTGCATCTGCCTCATGAAATTCTTCTAATTGATGATCTTCTTAGTAAGAATAAGTTAAAAAAAGAGTTCAAAGTTCTTATAAACTACCCTGGTATACGCGGGGACTCAAAAAATACAAAAATCTCCCTAATAAGTTCTACAAGCGTTACCTTTTGAGCGGTGACCCTGCCGATCTTGAAAGATACAAGCTACACAAGCGTGAATTTGAATTCTTAAATAAATTTCTTTCTGGCCAATATATGTCAGATGTTGAAAGTAAATTGCATATGAATCCCAAATCCTTCTGTCACTTTGTAAACTCCAAAAGAAGAACATCAAACAAATTACAGACCAATTGCCAAGCTGAGTAACATTTCAAAAATGTTTGAGCGCATTGTAGCTAGGCAGCTAAACTTTCTTGTGGGCCGCACCATTACCCCTAACCAGCATGGTTTTATGCCAGGACGATCGACTACCACTAATTAAGCAACCTTCAATCACTTCTGCATAAATTCGTTTGTGAATCATCACCAAGTAGATGTAGTCTATACTGACTTTGCCAAAGCCTTTAATAAAGTCTGTCATACTGCTTTATTAGCTAAGCTTCAAAAAATGGGATTCCACTCTCTATTCTTAGATTGGATTAGGTCCTACCTAACCAATAGAGAATACAGGGTGGAAAATAATGGGGTTTTTTCTAACGCGTATGTGGCAACGTCTGGAATCCCTCAAGGAATTGCTTTGGGGCTCCTTCTATTTATTTTATTTATAAATAATATAAGTAACTCCATACATGATTCTGAGTTTCTATTATATGCACATGACCTAAAATTATTCAAGTCCGGTTATTTAACTTTAGACTGTTAACTCCTCCAGAATGACATAAATAGATTATGTAATTGGTGTTTCCGAAATATGCTTCCCTTAAATTTTTCAAAATGTATTTAGTAAGATACAGCAAGCGTATAAATAATGTTATCTGCTCGTATTCAATTAATTCTCATCCCCTTGTCACTTATCATGCGATTGGACCCAAGTTCGTCCAGGGATAGCAATAAGAAGGCCCTGTTATTATATTTTTCTTGATTTAGTAACTAGTTAAGAGTTAGTAGCCAGTAAAGGACATGAAGACTGTTGGCGAAATAAATAAAAGTAGGGCAAATAGTCCAAAAATTAAAATTTTTAGACAGCGCATATCCTAAAATAAACTTTTAGTCCATTTACTCGTAGAGTAAAAGGGTACATAATATTTGTGAAAAAGTATGCAACAGGTAGAAGGAAGCGTTTCCGACCCTTTTTTTAAAACTTTTTATTAAAAAGCTATGACCAAGTAGTGGAATTCAAGCAGTGCTTGATAGCCGAGGTACTTCTTGTTTAGGTTACTCATGACCTAAAATTTGGTCCACCATTTATCTGGGTATATTTGCTCATCCAATTGTTGGCCTGTATGCATTATTGTTAAAATGTTCGAAGCTACAACAAAAAAAAAGGTGGTTATTAGACCTGAAACGGGAGTCTCGCGACGCTTTTGTAAATTTCCTACAACAAAACCAAAAACTATTTGAGCGACTGGCTGCAAATCAGGCCGGTTCATGTTGGTGGTGACGTCTCATTGGTGAATTTAAGTTCGGTACATGCAGCTAATTCCAATCTGAGTGAAGTGCCGAAAATTCAAATCAAATGGTTCTCTGGCAACTACACAGCGTGGCCCTCATTTCAAGACATCTTTGAAAGCACAATTCATAACAAGCTACATTTGTCCAATACCCAGAAGTTCCATCACTTAAAAACACTTCTTGTTAATTAGGCTGACAACTTGGTACGGCACTTTGCCAATACGGATACAGCTTACAATTTAATTTAATTTAATTTATTTTAGTTTTATCCTGGTGCTACAGGCAAGGTGAAGCACCAGTCACTATAGGTATAACATTTAACATTAATCATTTTGTCTTACAAACTAACATTACAAATCTTAAAAGTCAACAAACATAAGAAATTAAAGCTAAAATTAAAGTTAAAAGTTAAAATTAGAGTGTGCCAAGAAGGTGAGAAAATAATTTAGTTTTGAATTGGGTTTCATTTTTAATGTTTTTTAGATTATTTGGAAGATCATTCCAGTAGCGAACAGTTTGAATAAAGAAGTGTTTTTCTGCCGATCCTAGTTTTAAATGTTTGGAGATAATATTATTGGTTCTAGCAGAGACTGACATTTGCAAGAGTTCAGTTAGGTACCTTGGTTCCTTCCTGGATATCGGCTTATGTAAAAATAAAGGAGTTCTAAACTTAATCCAGGACTCAAAACTTAGCTCGAAAATCTTTGAGGAGTAAGCTGTTACATGCGCTGTACGATCCAAGTTAAAACAAGAGAGAACGCTATAGTCGGGTGCCCCGACTATCAGATACCCGTTACTCAGCTAAAGGAGTGCGAGGGAGATAGATATATAAAATCTTTGATCGGGCAAAACTTTTTAACGAATGGTCCGATTTGAAAAATTTCTTCTACATTTCGATAGGTATTGATAGTCACAATAAAACTGCATTTTTAGTTTTCCAAAATCTTTAATGGTGTAGGCGCCAGACACCTTTCAAAAAATGGTGTAGGGCGATTGAGGGCGTTAGAGGGGGCGTGGCGCCATTTTGAAATAAACTTGCGCTGCGTAGGAACTCCAAGAATATGCATGCAAAATGCCAATCCTCTAGCTTTTATAGTTTCCGAGATCTCAGCGTTCATACGGACGGACAGACGGGCAGACGGACAGACGGACAGACGGACATGGCTAGTTCGACTCGGCTAGTGATCCTGATCAAGAATATATATACTTTATAGGGTCGGAAAAGCTTCCTTCTCCCTGTTACATACTTTTGCACGAATACAATATACCCTTTTACTCTACGAGTAACGGGTATAAATATATCGCGCTATTGAGTTAAACGCAACTTTCAGCTTTCGCAAACTTGCTGCGTCAGAGGATGCAAAAATTTCGAGTCCGTAAAATAGAGTTGGTATTACGCAAGCTTTAGCTACTAACATTCTGATGTTCTGAGGTATAAGATTCCGTGTTATAGAAAGCTGCCTGAGTATAGCATAGGTTTTCCCAGTGGCCTTAGTAATATGGTCACCCCATGTCAGCGTTTAGTTAAATTCTATGCCCTTTCAACATAATTAATAGCTACGTTGTTAACATTGACTTTTGGATGCAAAATTGGGTTTATATGTCTTTTGTATATGAATAAGCATTTTGTTTTACTGGGATTTAGATGCAGTCCGTTCGCCTCCGCCCAATTACTTATTTTTTGGATTTCATTGTTGCTAATTCTAATACATTCATTAATTTGGACTAAGGGACGACTTACATAAAGCTGGACATCATCTGCATACAGGTGTACATCACAGTCAGACAAACATTTGGGAAGGTCATTTATGTATAAGGAGAAGAGCAATGGGCCTAAGACTGACCCTTGTGGGACCTCCTGTGCGAGGGGCAAGAGATCAGATCTGAGATTTCCCGAGACAACTGCCTGCAATCTGTTTGTAAGGTAGGTTTTGCGAAGTTTTATTGCACATGGAGAAAAATTATACAGCGTTCGCAGTTTAGTACACAGAATCACAAGGTCAATAGAGTCAAAAGCTTTGCTAAAGTCAAGAAGGGTTAATAGTGTCACTTTACTTTCGTCAATCTGCCGGTGTATGTCTTCAGAAATTTTCAAGATGGCAGTAGTACAGCTTCTATTCTTTTTGAACCCAGATTGCTTGTTGCTGAGGATACAGTTATTCTCCATGTGTAACTGAATTTGCTGGGCAACCAGGCGTTCAAATGACTTGGACAGAAATGGGAGTATTGAGATGGGTCGAAATTCATTTTTAGTTTTAGGAATCGGGAGTATCTTAGCCCTTTTCCACACTTCGGGGAACGTAGAAGTGGTGAATATGGTATTAAAGATGTGGGAGATGTGATAAATTAACTTTGGTACCAATATTTTTACGAATTTGCGGCTAATGTTGTCCAGACCTTCTGCATTGGATTTTACACTTAGTAAACATTTAAGAACATCACTTGGACAGACACACATAAAGCTAAAGATATTATCACAGATATTTGTCTAGGTCAGGTACATATTTTGAGGAGGACTAGAAAAATTGACGCGAGCAAACTTTTCATTGAGAGCATCCACATCTAGGTCTGACTTAGCAGCCTAAGTTTGTTTGCCTATCCCCATACCTCTAAGCTCCTTCCAAACCTGACCAGACGTATACGCATTTCCAAATTTATGGTTATAAAACCTACGTTTGGACACAGCTATTTTTCTCGTGACATCAGTTCTGATCTGTTTAAAAATATTGTACAAATGGTCAGTTCGATATTGTTTCCAGCGCTTATAGGCTGCGTCCCGCAATCGAATTAGTCCCTTTATTTCCAAGGTAAACCAAGGCTGGTCTGCTGGATTTAGAATTTTAGTTCTAACTGGGACACACTTCTCAAATAGTTGCCTAACATTAGAGTTTAAAAGTAATAGTTGGTCTTCTGCAGATGTCAGATCAGATGTTGAGATCTCCTGTTATAATAACATTTTGATACCCAACGGATAGGACTGCCAGCGTTCTCATAAGGTCTCCGACATGGGTTTGGCGGTCTGTATATGCAGCAGATGAGAGCTTAATTCTTACATTTTCGATCAGTAATCTCAATGAAAGCTGATTCTACTGTACTATCATCTTGACTGACATGGTTACATTTAAAGGTAAATTTCTTACTGATATAAATGGCTACGCCACCGGCATGGCCCACCCGATCAGCCCTAAACAACACGTAACCCTCACACATAAAAGGGACATCACTAGAATCATTGACAAACCAGGTTTCTGACACACAAATTACATCAACATGAGATCCAACAAATAATTCTCTAAACTCATCCATTTTTCTTACTAGGCTCTGGGCATTTATGTGGACAACCCTAAGACCCTCTCTTTGTTTACATAGAATATTTAAGAGACTGCTCGCAATATTATTATTTGAAACGATCTGCATTAGGATGACATTTAAACATATTGGAGACACACACAAAAGGTCGGACAATAGGCACACTCTAATTCAGAATAAGATAGTATTATCAAAAACCTAACTACACTTGAGTTACTCTTAAAAACTATTATGAGAAAAAGTATAGGATTATAAGAGAAATTAGTCGCGAAAATTATTATTAATCCCATTATCCGGAGGTGTACCCTCAGCGAGCAGTGAGTGGGAGGCAGATACAGAGAGAGACCCAGCAGCATTGACTCTCTCTCGCTCAGTGATATCGGCAAGCTCATCAAATTGCTGGAAGTAGATAACGTCAACTCTCCCTGTGCATTTCGCGTGCACAATCCCACGACGATACCACCAGATAGTTGGCAAAGCTTAGCGTCGAATATTTGGTCGATTTCGCTTGATAACGCTTTCAATAGCCTTTCTTCGGTCTCCCGCGAAGTGGCGTTTATGTGCTCTGTCAGCTCAGCGAAGCGGGCGTTGATAAGCGCTGATAATCGGGCGTCTATTTGCTCTAACAGTTGCGGCGATAGAGCATCTGAAGTGCGACCAGTTTTCCCGGATCTCAATTCCAGAGACGAGTCAGTTCTAACTCCTTTCGCCTGTTGGTTTGACATGTCTGTGTCAGTGAAGTTGTGCAACAGTAATTTGCAAAGAAAAAGTTTGTGTTGTTGTTGATACGATTCTCTCAGTTTCTTTAGATCAGCTGAGAGCGCAGACGAACCGACGAGTTCACGGACGGCCAAACAGCTTTGATTTTGCAGAAATTGATTAATTATAGTGTTTACTGCTCGTGTTGTGGGTTTTCAACAGCGGAGGACTTTGTGAGACACTTATAAGGAAAACGCGCCGAAAGCAAAACAATGAATAATTCTTTATTCAACGAGAAACGTTCGAATTCTCGGAGCTCCAAAGAAACACGTCTGCTTGCCAGAGGTGCGTTTACCTTTTGATAATACTGCTTGGGAACGTCTGAAGGAAAGGTACAATCGTCCCCGGCACATTGTAAACTCAATTTTGGAGCAGTTTATGAACCTACCAACAACTACAAAGTTAAATGCATCAATTTTACGTAAGGTTTTAGACGGAGCAAACGAAATTGTTCGCGGATTGGATGCGGATGGGACGCGATTGCTGGATCATCTATCTGGCCCTGGAGAAACTTGAGGCTGACACGCGGCGCAGGTGGATTGAGCGCAGCATGGACACAGATTCCCCCGAGGAATTCTTCAAATTTCTGGATTCTTGCTGCGAGGAACTGGAGCTGAATAAAAGGGAGCTTGCTACTGGTGACAAGACAACAAGACATGCAGAAAAACCAAAAAGGGTCACACATTCGATGGTTGCGGTCGAAGGAAGTGGCTTCAAAAAATTTAATGTAACAGAACACACTCTGTACGGCTGTGAGCAGTTCTTGAATATGTCCGGGATGCAGAGGCGATCCTTCGTGAATCACTGTGCTACAACTGCTTGCGACCTGGTCAAGGGGTCAGCAAGTGCAAGTCGACATACAAATGTAGGCAATGCAAGGGAAATCATCACTTCCTTCTACATGTCCAAGCGAATCCACAAGCTATTGAGAATTTAGCCCAGATAGCAGGAGAGGTCGAGAGAAACATAAGCGCGTCTAATAACACTTCGGTGACGCTCAGTCATTTCGCCCAACGAGAAATGAAAGAGGTATGCCGCTTAGGGTTCCGAGCCCGATTGACCGAGTTATGGGCTTTGGAAGTGTGTATGGGGGCCATTTTTCGGCAAGTCATCGAAAACTTCAAATTACCGCTATAAATCACTCAAAAATCGACTATTTTCCAAAGTAAAATATTTTAATGCAGATTACACTATTTTCAAATCACACACTTAAAGAGGTATGCCGCTTAGGGGTATGGACCCGATTGACTGAGTTATGGGCTTTGAAAGTGTCTATGGGGGCCATTTTTCGACAAGTCATCGAAAACTTTAAATTACCGCCATAAAACCAGTCAAAAATCGACTATCTTCCAAAGTAAAATATTTTAATGCAGATTACACTATTTTCAAATCGCAAACTTAAAAAGGTATGCCGCTTAGGGATCCGAGCTCTATTGAACGAGTTATGGGCATTGGAAGTGTGTATGGGGGCAATTTTTCGGCAAGTCATTGGAAACTTCAAATTACCGCCATAAAACCAGTCAAAAATCGACTGTTTTTAGAGGTATAATATTTTAATGCAGATTACACTATTTTCAAATCACAAACTTAAAAAGGTATGGCGCTTAGGGATCCGAGCCCCATAGACCGAGTTATGGGCTTTGGAAGTGTGTATGGGGGCCATTTTTCGGCAAGTCATCGAAAACTTCAAATTACCACTATAAATCAGTCAAAAATCGACTATCTTCCAAAGTAAAATATTTTAATGCAGATTACATTATTTTCAAATCACAAACTTTAAAAGGTATGACGCCTAGGGATCCAGTAAACCAGTAAAAAATCGACTAACTTCCAAAGTAATATATTTTAATGCAGATTACACTATTTTCAAATCACAAACTTAAAAAGGTATGCCGCTTAGGGATCCGAGCCCGATTGACCGAGTTATGGGCTTTGGAAGTGTGTATTGGGTCCATTTTTCGCCAAGTCGAAAACTTTAAATTACCGGTATAAATCACTCAAAAATCGACTATCTTCCAAAATAAAATATTTTAATGCAGATTACACTATTTTCAAATCACAAACCTAAAAAGGTATGCCGCCTAGGGAGCCGAGCCCGATTGACCAAGTTATGGGCTTTTGAAGTGTGTATGGGGGCAATTTTTCTTTACATTTACCAAGTGTGACAGCATCATCCGAAGAAGATCATTTGGCAATAATCAGTTATGTCATGCAGACAGCAGGTGCCAAACCAATAAGGTCACGTGTTAACCACTGTCGTCAATTACGTAAGAATATCTAACCCCACCTGCTAAGTTACATAATTGGCGTGAAAGACGCTTAGCATGCTGAAAAGTTCCACGTGGCCGTCGGCACGCGCCGCATGAGGAAAAAAGGAGATGACACCTATGGTGAACAGGTGGATGCACTAGCGTAGCCTGATTTTGAATACCGCTGACACACGGAAATTGGACACTTTGCAGGTGGATGCACCGGCGTTGCACTCTAACTTAACCATGGGAGAGTTCAAGCTGGGTGCATTGATGTGAAGGGATTCTGGATGGAACTGGAATTTCAATAGGAACGCTGGAATTTACCTCTTTCCGATCTTAGTCCCGGAAACCCTTTATAAAGAGCCGCATTTGCAAAGGGAAGATCAGAAAAAGAATCTGGAAAAAAGTGCTAAGTTGAAAGGACCGAAGAGGCAGTGATCCTAAGAAAGGCATTAAATACATAGTCCTGATCAAAAAAAAGGACGAAGCCAATCCTAACAATAGTCCTGCCAGAAAGGACTAAAGGATCCAAAGCTGGCTCAGATCCAGGACCAAGAATAGTTGGTTAAATACCATTTCGCAGCAATAAAGTGAAATCGAAAAACAACTATACAATAACATTTAATAAAAACATAGGAGGAAAAAACTCCAAGGACATAGATCCTTATTGACAAATACAAATAATAGACCATAATCAACAAATCACGGAAGTGTTCTATATTCTCGTTTTCATTGCCGCGCTTCATGTAATCCGAATCACGATGAATGTCCGAGTATTACGAAAAGTGCAATCCGGTCGTTCGTTTGCAGTATAGGTGTGCCGTGAAGATAAGTGAATGAAACAATAAACCGCCAAAGGCGCCAAAGTGTAAACTCATCAACACAACGATATCGGAGTGGAGTGAAGACTCGTCTGCCAGCGACTGTCGTGTGCCACGAAAAACGCTAGATCAGCAAAATTACATTTTCTTTTTTTTTTGTGCAAACTTAATTTCAACCATATGTATAACTTAGTGTAATAAGTGAATTATCAAAAAGGGTGTAGAGAACTGTATGCCGTTACTTAGAGATTTCATAGTAATTGACAATTGTGCAACAAATATGCATGTGTTTGGCCGTTTTAAGTCGAGGACTTAAAATACGGATTTAGGAAAAAATGCGCAAAAGTGCACATTCAAATTACATTCATATGAACAAGAATCGGATTCCCTACAACCCAGTTTAAATATTAGGGTGAAACTAGGTCACATTCTCTTTGTTTGTCTATTTAAAGATGAGTTTTTATTTTGATTTGTTAAAAGTTAAAGTTCTATAAATAAACTGTCAATTGCAAAGAAACCGCATTATATTTTAACACTTAAAATAAACAAATAATTAGTTTAATCCACTCTCTTTCGATGCCGTAAAGCGGGGTTTGTTTTAATCGTTATAAATTGTTATTTGAATTAATATAAAAGGTATTGTTTTCTTTCATTATTTGCTCCACGTGCTCCCGTCACTGCCAACAGCTGTTTTAACAGCCTGTATGTAACATTAAAGTCTGATGTTATCTTGACAGAATGAAATCATTGCATCCTATTTTTAGGGACGTTCAAAAAATGACTTTTGGCCACCTAAAGTGTATTCATCCTATAGGCTGGATTCCGGCGATTTACATAGAAGAGGCAGGCGCATGTTTCAGATCTCAGTCCGGGACTAAAGAATTTAAAGTGTTCCCCATAATTCGTTGCTTTGAGATCATGTCCTTCTTGATACATGAACATAGTTTTTGTGTTTAGGAGTTATTGAAAATGCTGGCCAGTTATCCTCCCCTTAAATTTTTCAATAAATTGATGAATTTTCTCGTGAAATTTTTTTTTAAAAGTATTCTATTGTTATAGGTCCTAACACATCTAATCACAACTTTAAAATTACATATATACAATTCTTTTCTTGATATCGAAAATGCCTTTAAAAATTGTAAAATAATGTATGAATTGTTTACCGCCTTTAAGAAGTGTTTTACAATATAGATACCGGTTACTCCAAAATCTGTTTAGGAACAAACAATCAATTTCATTGTTATTAATGAGCTGACGATTATCCAAAAAACGCCTGAAAAAAAACGTATCTTTTGCACACCGTTATTTTCTTTACTTTTTTTCATTCTTTTCTCTATGTTATAATATATATCCAACATGTTTGTGCCTCCTCTTTATAATACGCAATTCAATGACATGCGCAAGTATCGATTCCTTCGGTGGTTGCACCATTGCTCCACACACAGGTGGTTATATGATTTCCAAGGATCGATATGAACTGGAGACGTATATAGTATATTACATGATTCATGATTTCTATGAAATTCAACAATCTCGTCTTAGAATTTTATATATTTTTGCATAATTTTCACGCCGAACAGGTGTCCCTGAGAAATACCGCACACGCAAAATATTCAAAGATTGTTATGTAAGCTAATTATGTCGGATCATATGTGTCCTATAATTGTAAAACAAATTAATAATTCAAAACAACAATAATAATAATAAATCTCAAAAATTATGGACTTTCAGATATGGCAATATTTTCAAACACAGATTTTTCGCCCACAATCGCCCCGAAACGATTTTAAAATATGGCTGGTGCCCGCATTTTTAAAGATTTCGAGGAAGTATAAGTGCAATTTTGTTGCTTATTTATACCTATCGTAAAAAATCGGACCATTCGTTAAAAAGTTATGCGCGATCAAAGTTTTATATCTCCATCTTCCTCGCTCTCCCTTAAGCTGAGTAACGGGTATCTGATAGTCGGGGCACCCGACTGAAGCGTTTTTTCTTGTTATACCCTTGCAGGTGTATTTTAATTTCAGTCAGATGTTTGCAACGCAGTGATGGATACGTTTCGGACCACATATAGTATATACATTCTTGATTAGCACCAATAGCCGAGTATATCTAGCCATGTCCGTCCGTCCGTCTGTCCGTCTGTCCGTTTCTATGTGAACTAGTCTCTCAGTTTTAGAGCTATCGCGATGAAACTTTCCCAAAAGTCTTCTTTCTATTGCAGGTAGTACATATGTCAGAACTAACCGATTAGGTCCTACCTAACCAATAGAGAATACATGGTGGAAAATAATGGGGTTTTTTTTCACGTGAATACGTGATTCTGAGTTTCTATTATTTGCAGATGACCACAAATTATTCAAGTCCGTTAATTGAACTTTAGACTGTTTACTCCTCCATAATGACATAAAGAGGTAATTGGTGCTTCCGAAATATGCTTCCCTTAAATTTTTTAAAATGTATTAAGTAAGATACAGCAAGCGTAAAAATAATGTTATCTGCTCGTATTCAATTAATTCTCATCCCCTTGTCACTTATCATGCGATTGGACCCAAGTTCGTCTAGGGATAGCAATAAGAAGGCCCTGTTATTATATTTTTCTAGATTTAGTAACTAGTTAAGAGTTAGTTAAGTAGCCAGTAAAGGACATGAAGACTGTTGGCGAAATAAATAAAAGTAGGGCAAATAGTCCAAAAATTAAAATTTTAGACAGCGCATATCCTAAAATAAACTTTTAGTCCATTTACTCGTAGAGTAAAAGGGTACATAATATTTGTGAAAAAGTATGCAACAGGTAGAAGGTAGCGTTTCCGACCCTTTTGTTTAAAACTTTTTATTAAAAAGTTATGACCAAGTAGTGGAATTCAAGCAGTGCTTCTTGTTTAGGTTACTCATGACCTAAAATTTGGTCCACCATTTATCTGGGTGTATTTGCTCATCCAATTGTTGGCCTGTATGCATTATTGTTAAAATGTTCGAAGCTAAAACAAAAAAAAAAGGTGGTTATTAGACCTGAAACGGGAGTCTCGCGACGCTTTTGTAAATTTCCTACAAAAAACTCAAAAAACAACTATTTGAGCGACTGGCTGCAAATCAGGCCGGTTCATGTTGGTGGTGACGTCTCATTGGTGAATTTAAGTTCGGTACATGCAGCTAATTCCAATCTGAGTGAAGTGCCGAAAATTCAAATCAAATGGTTCTCTGGCAACTACACAGCGTGACCCTCATTTCAAGACATCTTTGTAAGCACAATTCATAACAAGCTACATTTGTATAATACCCAGAAGTTCCATCACTTAAAAACACTTCTTGTTAATTAGGCTGACAACTTGGTACGGCACTTTGCCAATACGGATACAGCTTACAATACTGCTTGGGAACGTCTGAAGGAAAGGTACAATCGTCCCCGGCACATTGTAAACTCAATTTTGGAGCAGTTTATGAACCTACCAACAACTACAAAGTTAAATGCATCAATTTTACGTAAGGTTTTAGACGGAGCAAACGAAATTGTTCGCGGATTGGATGCGGATGGGACGCGATTGCTGGATCATCTATCTGGCCCTGGAGAAACTTGAGGTTGACACGCGGCGCAGGTGGATTGAGCGCAGCATGGACACAGATTCCCCCGAGGAATTCTTCAAATTTCTGGATTGTTGCTGCGAGGAACTGGAGCTGAATAAAAGGGAGCTTGCTACTGGTGGCAAGACAACAAGACATGCAGAAAAACCAAAAAGGGTCACACATTCGATGGTTGCGGTCGAAGGAAGTGGATTCAAAAAATTTAATGTAACAGAACACACTCTGTACGGCTGTGAGCAGTTCTTGAATATGTCCGGGATGCAGAGGCGATCCTTCGTGAATCACTGTGCTACAACTGCTTGCGACCTGGTCATGGGGTCAGCAAGTGCAAGTCGACATACAAATGTAGGCAATGCAAGGGAAATCATCACTTCCTTCTACATGTCCAAGCGAATCCACAAGCTATTGAGAATTTAGCCCAGATAGCAGGAGAGGTCGAGAGAAACATAAGCGCGTCTAACAACACTTCGGTGACGCTCAGTCATTTCGCCCAACGAGAAATGAAAGAGGTATGCCGCTTAGGGTTCCGAGCCCGATTTACCAAGTTATGGGCTTTTGAAGTGTGTATGGGGGCAATTTTTCTTTACATTTACCAAGTGTGACAGCATCATCCGAAGAAGATCATTTGGCAACAATAAGTTATGTCATGCAGACAGCAGGTGCCAAACCAATAAGGTCACGTGTTAACCACTGTCGTCAATTACGTAAGAATATCTAACCCCACCTGCTAAGTTACATAATTGTCGTGAAAGACGCTTAGCATGCTGAAAAGTTCCACGTGGCCGTCGGCACGCGCCGCATGCGGAAAAAAGGAGATGACACCTATGGTGAACAGGTGGATGCACTAGCGTAGCCTGATTTTGAATACCGCTGACACACGGAAATTGGACACTTTGCAGGTGGATGCACCGGCGTTGCACTCTAACTTAACCATGGGAGAGTTCAAGCTGGGTGCATTGATGTGAAGGGATTCTGGATGGAACTGGAATTTCAATAGGAACGCTGGAATTCACCTCTTTCCGATCTTAGTCCCGGAAACCCTTTATAAAGAGCCGCATTTGCAAAGGGAAGATCAGAAAAAGAATCGGGAAAAAAGTGCTAAGTTGAAAGGACCGAAGAGGCAGTGATCCTAAGAAAGGCATTAAATACATAGTCCTGATCAAAAAAAAGGACGAAGCCAATCCTAACAATAGTCCTGCCAGAAACCTGCCAGAAAGGACTAAAGGATCTAAAGCTGGCTCAGATCCAGGACCAAGAATAGTTGGTTAAATACCATTTCGCAGCAATAAAGTGAAATCGAAAAACAACTATACAATAACATTTAATAAAAACATAGGAGGAAAAAACTCCAAGGACATAGATCCTTATTGACAAATACAAATAATAGACCATAATCAACAAATCACGGAAGTGTTCTATATTCTCGTTTTCATTGCCGCGCTTCATGTAATCCGAATCGCGATGAATGTCCGAGTATTACGAAAAGTGCAATCCGGTCGTTCGTTTGCAGTATAGGTGTGCCGTGAAGATAAGTGAATGAAACAATAAACCGCCAAAGGCGCCAAAGTGTAAACTCATCAACACAACGATATCGGAGTGGAGTGAAGACTCGTCTGCCAGCGACTGTCGTGTGCCACGAAAAACGCTAGATCAGCAAAATTACATTTTCTTTTTTTTTTGTGCAAACTTAATTTCAACCATATGTATAACTTAGTGTAATAAGTGAATTATCAAAAAGGGTGTAGAGAACTGTATGCCGTTACTTAGAGATTTCATAGTAATTGACAATTGTGCAACAAATATGCATGTGTTTGGCCGTTTTAAGTCGAGGACTTAAAATACGGATTTAGGAAAAAATGCGCAAAAGTGCACCTTCAAATTACATTCATATGAACAAGAATCGGATTCCCTACAACCCAGTTTAAATATTAGGGTGAAACTAGGTCACATTCTCTTTGTTTGTCTATTTAAAGATGAGTTTTTATTTTGATTTGTTAAAAGTTAAAGTTCTATAAATAAACTGTCAATTGCAAAGAAACCGCATTATATTTTAACACTTAAAATAAACAAATAATTAGTTTAATCCACTCTCTTTCGATGCCGTAAAGCGGGGTTTGTTTTAATCGTTATAAATTGTTATTTGAATTAATATAAAAGGTATTGTTTTCTTTCATTATTTGCTCCACGTGCTCCCGTCACTGCCAACAGCTGTTTTAACAGCCTGTATGTAACATTAAAGTCTGATGTTATCTTGACAGAATGAAATCATTGGATCCTATTTTTAGGGACGTTCAAAAAATGACTTTTGGCCACCTAAAGTGTATTCATCCTATAGGCTGGATTCCGGCGATTTACATAGAAGAGGCAGGCGCATGTTTCAGATCTCAGTCCGGGACTAAAGAATTTAAAGTGTTCCCCATAATTCGTTGCTTTGAGATCATGTCCTTCTTGATTCATGAACATAGTTTTTGTGTTTTTAGGAGTTATTGAAAATGCTGGCCAGTTATCCTCCCCTTAAATTTTTCAATAAATTGATAAATTTTCTCGTGAAATTTTTTTTTAAAAGTATTCTATTGTTATAGGTCCTAACACATCTAATCACAACTTTAAAATTACATATATACAATTCTTTTCTTGATATCGAAAATGCCTTTAAAAATTGTAAAATAATGTATGAATTGTTTACCGCCTTTAAGAAGTGTTTTACAATATAGATACCGGTTACTCCAAAATCTGTTTAGGAACAATCAATTTCATTGTTATTAATGAGCTGACGATTATCCAAAAAACGCCTGAAAAAAAACGTATCTTTTCCACACCTTTATTTTCTTTACTTTTTTTCATTCTTTTCTCTATGTTATAATATATATCCAACATGTTTGTGCCCCCTCTTTATAATACGAAATTCAATGACATGCGCAAGTATCGATTCCTTCGGTGGTTGCACCATTGCTCCACACACAGGTGGTTATATGATTTCCAAGGATCGATATGAACTGGAGACGTATATAGTATATTACATGGTTCATGATTTCTATGAAATTCAACAATCTCGTCTTAGAATTTTATATATTTTTGCATAATTTTCACCCCGAACAGGTGTCCCTGAGAAATACCGCACACGCAAAATATTCAAAGATTGTTATGTAAGCTAATTATGTCGGATCATATGTGTCCTATAATTGTAAAACAAATTAATAATTCAAAACAACAATAATAATAATAAATCTCAAAAATTATGGACTTTCAGATGTGGCAATATTTTCAAACACAGATTTTTCGCCCACAATCGCCCCGAAACGATTTTAAAATATGTCTGGTGCCCGCATTTTTAAAGATTTCGAGGAAGTATAAGTGCAATTTTGTTGCTTATTTATACCTATCGTAAAAAATCGGACCATTGGTTAAAAAGTTATGCGCGATCAAAGTTTTATATCTCCATCTTCCTCGCTCTCCCTTAAGCTGAGTAACGGGTATCTGATAGTCGGGGCACCCGACTGAAGCGTTTTTTCTTGTTATACCCTTGCAGGGGTATTTTAATTTCAGTCAGATGTTTGCAACGCAGTGATGGATACGTTTCGGACCACATATAGTACATACATTCTTGATTAGCACCAATAGCCGAGTATATCTAGCCATGTCCGTCCGTCCGTCTGTCCGTCTGTCCGTCTGTCCGTTTCTATGTGAACTAGTCTCTCAGTTTTAGAGCTATCGCGATGAAACTTTCCCAAAAGTCTTCTTTCTATTGCAGGTAGTACATATGTCAGAACTAACCGATTAGGTCCTACCTAACCAATAGAGAATACATGGTGGAAAATAATGGGGTTTTTTTTCACGTGAATACGTGATTCTGAGTTTCTATTATTTGCAGATGACCTCAAATTATTCAAGTCCGTTAATTGAACTTTAGACTGTTTACTCCTCCATAATGACATAAAGAGGTAATTGGTGCTTCCGAAATATGCTTCCCTTAAATTTTTTAAAATGTATTAAGTAAGATACAGCAAGCGTATAAATAATGTTATCTGCTCGTATTCAATTAATTCTCATCCCCTTGTCACTTATCATGCGATTGGAGCCAAGTTCGTCTAGGGATAGCAATAAGAAGGCCCTGTTATTATATTTTTCTAGATTTAGTAACTAGTTAAGAGTTAGTTAAGTAGCCAGTAAAGGACATGAAGACTGTTGGCGAAATAAATAAAAGTAGGGCAAATAGTCCAAAAATTAAAATTTTAGACAGCGCATATCCTAAAATAAACTTTTAGTCCATTTACTCGTAGAGTAAAAGGGTACATAATATTTGTGAAAAAGTATGCAACAGGTAGAAGGTAGCGTTTCCGACCCTTTTGTTTAAAACTTTTTATTAAAAAGTTATGACCAAGTAGTGGAATTCAAGCAGTGCTTCTTGTTTAGGTTACTCATGACCTAAAATTTGGTCCACCATTTATCTGGGTGTATTTGCTCATCCAATTGTTGGCCTGTATGCATTATTGTTAAAATGTTCGAAGCTAAAACAAAAAAAAAAGGTGGTTATTAGACCTGAAACGGGAGTCTCGCGACGCTTTTGTAAATTTCCTACAAAAAACTCAAAAAACAACTATTTGAGCGACTGGCTGCAAATCAGGCCGGTTCATGTTGGTGGTGACGTCTCATTGGTGAATTTAAGTTCGGTACATGCAGCTAATTCCAATCTGAGTGAAGTGCCGAAAATTCAAATCAAATGGTTCTCTGGCAACTACACAGCGTGACCCTCATTTCAAGACATCTTTGTAAGCACAATTCATAACAAGCTACATTTGTATAATACCCAGAAGTTCCATCACTTAAAAACACTTCTTGTTAATTAGGCTGACAACTTGGTACGGCACTTTGCCAATACGGATACAGCTTACAATACTGCTTGGGAACGTCTGAAGGAAAGGTACAATCGTCCCCGGCACATTGTAAACTCAATTTTGGAGCAGTTTATGAACCTACCAACAACTACAAAGTTAAATGCATCAATTTTACGTAAGGTTTTAGACGGAGCAAACGAAATTGTTCGCGGATTGGATGCGGATGGGACGCGATTGCTGGATCATCTATCTGGCCCTGGAGAAACTTGAGGTTGACACGCGGCGCAGGTGGATTGAGCGCAGCATGGACACAGATTCCCCCGAGGAATTCTTCAAATTTCTGGATTGTTGCTGCGAGGAACTGGAGCTGAATAAAAGGGAGCTTGCTACTGGTGGCAAGACAACAAGACATGCAGAAAAACCAAAAAGGGTCACACATTCGATGGTTGCGGTCGAAGGAAGTGGATTCAAAAAATTTAATGTAACAGAACACACTCTGTACGGCTGTGAGCAGTTCTTGAATATGTCCGGGATGCAGAGGCGATCCTTCGTGAATCACTGTGCTACAACTGCTTGCGACCTGGTCATGGGGTCAGCAAGTGCAAGTCGACATACAAATGTAGGCAATGCAAGGGAAATCATCACTTCCTTCTACATGTCCAAGCGAATCCACAAGCTATTGAGAATTTTGCCCAGATAGCAGGAGAGGTCGAGAGAAACATAAGCGCGTCTAACAACACTTCGGTGACGCTCAGTCATTTCGTCCAACGAGAAATGAAAGAGGTATGCCGCTTAGGGTTCCGAGCCCGATTGACCGAGTTATGGGCTTTGGAAGTGTGTATGGGGGCCATTTTTCGGCAAGTCATCGAAAACTTCAAATTACCGCTATAAATCACTCAAAAATCGACTATTTTCCAAAGTAAAATATTTTAATGCAGATTACACTATTTTCAAATCACACACTTAAAGAGGTATGCCGCTTAGGGGTATGGACCCGATTGACTGAGTTATGGGCTTTGAAAGTGTCTATGGGGGCCATTTTTCGACAAGTCATCGAAAACTTTAAATTACCGCCATAAAACCAGTCAAAAATCGACTATCTTTTTTTTTTTTTTTTTTATTTATGATGGACGTTGATGCACTACGAGCAGTACAAACAAGTGGCCCAACGATACCAAGCACGTGCTTGTTACGCGCGGAACCCTTTATCAATTAGGGCCAAAATGCGAGTTCGCGAGGAAAATATATGAAACAAAAACTACAAATACTACAACTAAGATTGAAGCAAATGAGATAAAATTTTAGTTTTTAATACGGGGATAGATGTTGAAGTGCAAATTAAATGATAAAGATTGTTATAATTTTTACATAGAACACGAAAGGGCTCATGCAGAGTAAAATTTGATGTACATCGAGGCAAAATAAGAGGGTAATAATTTCGTGTTAGTCTAACGGGAACATTAAAAGTTAAACGGTTTACCAGTTCTACGGAGTCAATATCACCTTTTATAAGATTTTGCATAAAAATAGTACCAAGCATTATTCTACGGTTTTCAAGTGTAGGTAAATTAAGCAATAGTAATCTACTCTGGTAGGAAGGTAGCCTTACGTTTTGATCCCAGTTCAAACTACGAAGGGCAAAAAGGAGAAATTTTTTTTGCACCGACTCAATACGGTCGATGTGCACTTGATATTGTGGACTCCAAACTGAAGAACAATATTCCAAAATAGGACGGACAAGGGAGGTATATAATAATCTGGTTGTATAAGGGTCATCAAATTCCTTTGACCAACGCTTTATAAACCCAAAAACACTCATAGCTTTATTGACAGTGGCCATTATGTGGCAATCAAATTTAAGTTTTGGGTCGAGAAGAACACCTAAATCGTTAATTGAATATATACGGTCGAGTGGTGTATTTTGAAGAGAATAACTAATAAACGTAGGAGTACCCCTATAAAAAGTCATAACGTTGCATTTAAGGCAGTTCAGATTTAAAAGATTGTACTCACACCATCCCTGAAAACAATCAATATCTGACTGTAAGTTGAAACCGGACCCTACATCTTTATATGATAAACAAAGCTTAACATCGTCAGCGTACATTAGTACACGAGAATGAGCTACGATAGAGGGAAGATCGTTAATAAACAAAGTAAACAGCAAAGGGCCTAAATGACTACCTTGAGGAACTCCAGATGTCACGTTGATCATTTTAGAAACAGCGCTCTTAAATATAACCCTCTGAGTCCTGCCATTCAAGTAACTTGAAATCCAAGTTAATAGATTACATGGAAACCCAAGCTGATCTAATTTGAATAAAAGGAGAGAGTGGTTAACAGAGTCAAAGGCCTTACTAAAATCTGTATATATAACGTCAGTCTGCATGTTATTCTTATAACCATTTATTACAATAGATGACAGTTCAAGAAGGTTGGTGGTGGTCGATCTTCGCTTAACAAAACCATGCTGACACGGTGATATTAGCGAGGAACATAAATGCTGCAAATGAGAAGTAATAATACATTCAAATGTTTTAGGAATTGCCGACAATTTAGAAATGCCTCTATAATTCTGGGCATCCGCCTTCGCACCCTTTTTGTGGAGTGGAATAATGAAAGAGTCCTTCCAGATAGTTGGAAAAACCGATGATGAAATAGACAAATGAAAAAGTTTAAGAATCGGTTTACAAATGGTTGAAGCACAAAACTTAAGCACACTCCCAGGGAGTCCATCAGGACCGGGAGAATACGTTGGCGTTGTTGTTGCTAAATCCTTTAAAAGAGAACTTTCGGTAATTACAGGGGTAAAAATACAATTAGCCCTATTTAAGGGGTTAGGGTAGATAGGGTTTGACCAAGCAGCCGAACTATAAGTAGTTTGGAAAAACTCGGCAAATAAATCCGCAATTTCAGAATCCGACGATGCCTCTTTTGAGTTTAAACGTACCGATGAAGGCAATGCCGAAGAGTAAAATATTTTAATGCAGATTACACTATTTTCAAATCGCAAACTTAAAAAGGTATGCCGCTTAGGGATCCGAGCTCTATTGAACGAGTTATGGGCATTGGAAGTGTGTATGGGGGCAATTTTTCGGCAAGTCATTGAAAACTTCAAATTACCGCCATAAAACCAGTCAAAAATCGACTGTCTTTAGAGGTATAATATTTTAATGCAGATTACACTATTTTCAAATCACAAACTTAAAAAGGTATGGCGCTTAGGGATCCGAGCCCCACTGACCGAGTTATGGGCTTTGGAAGTGTGTATGGGGGCCATTTTTCGCCAAGTCGAAAACTTTAAATTACCGGTATAAATCACTCAAAAATCGACTATCTTCCAAAATAAAATATTTTAATGCAGATTACACTATTTTCAAATCACAAACCTAAAAAGGTATGCCGCCTAGGGAGCCGAGCCCGATTGACCAAGTTATGGGCTTTTGAAGTGTGTATGGGGGCAATTTTTCTTTACATTTACCAAGTGTGACAGCATCATCCGAAGAAGATCATTTGGCAACAATCAGTTATGTCATGCAGACAGCAGGTGCCAAACCAATAAGGTCACGTGTTAACCACTGTCGTCAATTACGTAAGAATATCTAACCCCACCTGCTAAGTTACATAATTGTCGTGAAAGACGCTTAGCATGCTGAAAAGTTCCACGTGGCCGTCGGCACGCGCCGCATGCGGAAAAAAGGAGATGACACCTATGGTGAACAGGTGGATGCACTAGCGTGGCCTGATTTTGAATACCGCTGACAAACGGAAATTGGACACTTTGCAGGTGGATGCACCGTCGTTGCACTCTAACTTAACCATGGGAGAGATCAAGCTGGGTGCATTGATGAGAAGGGATTCTGGATGGAACGGGAATTTCAATAGGAACGCTGGAATTCACCTCTTTCCGATCATAGTCCCGAAAACCCTTTATAACGAGCCGCATTTTCAAAGGGAAGATCAGAAAAAGAATCGGGAAAAAAGTGCTAAGTTGAAAGGACCGAAGAGGCAGTGATCCTAAGAAAGGCATTAAATACATAGTCCTGACCAAAAAAAAGGACGAAGCCAATTCTAACAATAGTCCTGCCAGAAAGGACTAAAGGATCCAAAGCTGGCTCAGATCCAGGACCAAGAATAGTTGGTTAAATACCATTTCGCAGCAATAAAGTGAAATCGAAAAACAACTATACAATAACATTTAATAAAAACATAGGAGGAAAAAACTCCAAGGACATAGATCCTTATTGACAAATACAAATAATAGACCATAATCAACAAATCACGGAAGTGTTCTATATTCTCGTTTTCATTGCCGCGCTTCATGTAATCCGAATCGCGATGAATGTCCGAGTATTACGAAAAGTGCAATCCGGTCGTTCGTTTGCAGTATAGGTGTGCCGTGAAGATAAGTGAATGAAACAATAAACCGCCAAAGGCGCCAAAGTGTAAACTCATCAACACAACGATATCGGAGTGGAGTGAAGACTCGTCTGCCAGCGACTGTCGTGTGCCACGAAAAACGCTAGATCAGCAAAATTACATTTTCTTTTTTTTTTGTGCAAACTTAATTTCAACCATATGTATAACTTAGTGTAATAAGTGAATTATCAAAAAGGGTGTAGAGAACTGTATGCCGTTACTTAGAGATTTCATAGTAATTGACAATTGTGCAACAAATATGCATGTATTTGGCCGTTTTAAGTCGAGGACTTAAAATACGGATTTAGGAAAAAATGCGCAAAAGTGCACCTTCAAATTACATTCATATGAACAAGAATCGGATTCCCTACAACCCAGTTTAAATATTAGGGTGAAACTAGGTCACATTCTCTTTGTTTGTCTATTTAAAGATGAGTTTTTATTTTGATTTGTTAAAAGTTAAAGTTCTATAAATAAACTGTCAATTGCAAAGAAACCGCATTATATTTTAACACTTAAAATAAACAAATAATTAGTTTAATCCACTCTCTTTCGATGCCGTAAAGCGGGGTTTGTTTTAATTGTTATAAATTGTTATTTGAATTAATATAAAAGGTATTGTTTTCTTTCATTATTTGCTCCACGTGCTCCCGTCACTGCCAACAGCTGTTTTAACAGCCTGTATGTAACATTAAAGTCTGATGTTATCTTGACAGAATGAAATCATTGCATCCTATTTTTAGGGACGTTCAAAAAATGACTTTTGGCCACCTAAAGTGTATTCATCCTATAGGCTGGATTCCGGCGATTTACATAGAAGAGGCAGGCGCATGTTTCAGATCTCAGTCCGGGACTAAAGAATTTAAAGTGTTCCCCATAATTCGTTGCTTTGAGATCATGTCCTTCTTGATTCATGAACATAGTTTTTGTGTTTTTAGGAGTTATTGAAAATGCTGGCCAGTTATCCTCCCCTTAAATTTTTCAATAAATTGATGAATTTTCTCGTGAAATTTTTTTTTAAAAGTATTCTATTGTTATAGGTCCTAACACATCTAATCACAACTTTAAAATTACATATATACAATTCTTTTCTTGATATCGAAAATGCCTTTAAAAATTGTAAAATAATGTATGAATTGTTTACCGCCTTTAAGAAGTGTTTTACAATATAGATACCGGTTACTCCAAAATCTGTTTAGGAACAAACAATCAATTTCATTGTTATTTATGAGCTGACGATTATCCAAAAAACGCCTGAAAAAAAACGTATCTTTTCCACACCGTTATTTTCTTTACTTTTTTTCATTCTTTTCTCTATGTTATAATATATATCCAACATGTTTGTGCCTCCTCTTTATAATACGCAATTCAATGACATGCGCAAGTATCGATTCCTTCGGTGGTTGCACCATTGCTCCACACACAGGTGGTTATATGATTTCAAAGGATCGATATGAACTGGAGACGTATATAGTATGCGTTGATCAGAATTCCGTCCAATTCTTTTAGATAAATTCTTGAATTTATCGAAATACATGATTTCTATGAAATTCAACAATCTCGTCTTAGAATTTTATATATTTTTGCACAATTTTCACCCCGAACAGGTGTCCCTGAGAAATACCGCACACGCAAAATATTCAAAGATTGTTATGTAAGCTAAACATGTCGGATCAAATGTGTCCTATAATTGTAAAACAAATTAATAATTCAAAACAACAGTAACAATAATAAATCTCAAAAATTATGGACTTTCAGATGTGGCAATATTTTCAAACACAGATTTTTCGCCCACAATCGCCCTGAAACGATTTTAAAATATGTCTGGTGCCCGCATTTTCAAAGATTTCGAGGAAATATAAGTGCAATTTTGTTGCGTTATTTATACCTATCGTAGAAAATCGTACCATTCGTAAAAAAGTTATGCGCGATCAAAGTCTTATATCTCCATCTTCCTCGCACTCCCTTCAGCTGAGTAACGGGTATCTGATAGTCGGGGCACCCGAACATTTTTATCTAAAGAACTTGTTTATTAGTACTTTAAATATCGACTGATTTTTGTATAAAATGGTACAAGGAATGAAACCTATTAAAGCATTGGCGATCGTGGCAGCGGCGGTGGCAGCGACGGCAGCGGAGACGTCAGCGGGTGGCAGCGACGGAAGCGGGGACGTCAGCGGTTGGCAGCGGAAACGACGGCGAGTTGCAGTGGAGTCAGCGAAATCAAAAAGTTGGTAGCGGGGGTTTTAAACATAGTATAGCGCTCTCGGGCTTGTGTGGTGTTGGAGACGCAGGTGGGGGCAAAGCTCAGCACTGTTCCAATCGTCTGTCGTCGAATATGGAGGTGGGGAACAGTTTCTCAGAAATTCAGAAGTGATGATGGGGTTGCTTTGGCGCACAATTTGTTGATTGGTAGTTCTTGCACAATGATATTGCAAATGGGCAATGAACTGTGCAACAATTTATTTTTTTTATTTTTTTATTGTTATATTTTTAGGGTGTTAACTCTTCCCCACTAAGTTGTTGCTAGTCCTCGAGCAACTGTTGACTCTTAGAAGAATGGAATATTATAGAGCTCCGGTGCTAAGTTTAATTCGCTCAATTTTATTTCGGGTTTCATATTTAGAACTTCTGCTGTCATTGGAGTGGTAGGGTTCATTTGTATTATTATTTCTTTTTTCGTTTTTTGGCATATGAATAATATGGATACGATAACCATTGTTACAAAAAATAAGGTGATGAAAGAGATTCGGTTCCACCGAGAGTGAGTTTCGAGATTTTGTAGGTGGTTGGTATTATTAATATGTAGTGCTTCTAGGGCTTCAAGTGATAAACTTTTCAGTCGCTTTATTTCAATTGGGGTAATTTGAATGACGGGTTGTATTAATTTCATCGTAATTATTTCCGTATTGCTGAATTCTGTATTGTTAATTTCACTATGCAGCATCAAAAATTTACCTCGATGGATGCTATATTTTTGGATTCGTTACGAATTCCCAAGTTAAACTGCGTTTTCCAAAAAGTTCCCCGACGCAAGGATTCTTAGCAAAAGGACCTCAAAGTTCGAAAAATGCTGAAATTGGCCAACTTTCCAGAGATCTCAGAGGCAAACGGATTAATGGTTTGATTCGATGTTAAAGTTTTTTAAAAGATACACTCTTTATCTTTCAAGCCCCATACTTAGAATAATTTTAGGATTTTTTTTAAGGCAGAAACAAATTCTAGAAAACATAGTCAAAAAACATAAAAGTATACAGCTGCGGTCAAAATAGTAGTAGTGTTGCCGCCCTGTGTATTTAAAAGTTTGTTGTTGTAATTGATCTTTTCCTGGTAATATTGTATTGATTATAATGTTACTATTAATCTAATTGGATAAAAAAAGTTACAACACCAAACTTTTAAAAACACAGGGCGGCAACACTATTACCATTTTGACCGCAGCTGTATGTTTTCAAGTTTTTGGACTATGTTTTCTGGAATTTGTTTCTGCATTAAAAAAAATCCTAAAATTATTCTAAGTATAGGGTTTGAAAGATAAAGAGTGTATCTTTTAAAAAACTTTAACATCGAATCAAACCATTAATCCGTTTGCCTCTGAGATCTCTGGAAAGTTGGCCAATTTCAGCATTTTTCGAACTTTGAGGTCCTTTTGCTAAGAATCCTTGCGTCGGGGAACTTTTTGGAAAACGCAGTTTAACTTGGGAATAACGAATCTAAAAATATAGCATCCATTGAGGTAAATTTAAAAATCACTAAAAATGCTGCACAGTGTTATTATAGTATCGTTGGAGAAATGTATTACAAAGGTTCCTTCCAGCTGATTTTTAGTGTTATTCCACTCCACTGTTTCATTGAAGTTGTTGAGTGTGATTATGCCGTCGCCAATGCTTTCAATTTTCGGTAAATGTTGTTAGTTACTGAATTTACAAGCGGCTTTTTTGCCTTTGATCAAATTAGGAATACAATCAGAATTACTTAAATCAAAAATTTGGTTATGATTACATGTTTTTATGTTTAACAATGTTTTGCAATTTTCTTTTATTCCATAAATTTTATCTTGTAGTTCAAATAATTCATTGCTATCTTAGTAAATTATTGAAATGTTTTTAATAACTGGTTTTAAAATAATGTTTTGATACTCAAATTTTTCAAATGTTGGAATTTTAATAAGGTAAATTAAAGTGGTTTTGTTATGTAAAATTGAAACGTCAGTAAATTCTAGCATTTCTTCTATTGAAAGAGATGGATGAAATTGAAAGTTGTTTTTACTTCGTTTAATTCCATATTATTTAAAAGGACTGAGTTAATTATGTTTAATCTGGCCCATTGTATGGCATATCTTATATTATTAATTTCTTCTTTTATTAGTCTGATTTGATTTTGTAAACTTACAGCTATGCTTGTACTTAAAGAACTATCTTTTCTTATGGAATTTGATAAGTCGTTTGTGACTTTTGTTATTTTATTAATTTTCTCTTCAAATTGTTTATTTATGATTACTTGTTTATTGTTCATCATCATCATCATCATTAAATCATCATGATCTGGATTTCCCGCAACATATTTCCAAGCGGACCCAATACAGTTAATAGATCTTTTCCTACGATTATTATAATTAATTGTTATTGCGTAAAGTGTGTCAAATGCTTGTGTTATTTCGTGGTGCAGAGTGTGGTAAAGGTTGTTTGTTTTTAATTCGGTTTCAGTATGGTATGATATTTCATTAAGTGTTTTTTCTAATGCTTCAAGATTAATAATATGAAGGATGATTTTAGATGATGATTTTATTTTTCCGATTCCACGGTGAACGGAAATTGTTTGTGCGTCCGTGTAATTAGTTATTTCTACGGATCCATTGGTTGTAGCCAAATTAATAAGAATTAATCTGGAAAAAAAAATGGATTTATGTTATTATGTACTATAATCGGTTGGAATCCGCAATCGGATGATGTATTCGGGGATTTATTGAATTTAATACATATTTGTGTGCGCACCTAGGAATCTCGGAAAACCTAACAATTCTTTATATTGCTTTTGTGAACAATTTTCCCTGACATTGTTGTTATCGTTGTATTGTTATCTTCTTTTACGATTTCTTTTTTGAATCAGGGTGCTAATTTTGAACCTAACCTTACATTTAGTTTGACAAAAATTTCTTGACCTGGGCAGTACGTTATGATAGGTTTCTTGTTTTGATTATGTGTTTTTAAGTCTGACTGTTGTTTTCTTTTTAGTTTATCGATATTATCTTGTCGACTTTTTTCATATTGGTCCGGATTCGTTGTGACGTTTCTCCCAAAAAAAACTTCTAAAGGTTTTTTGTTAGTTACTGAATGTATTGAAAAATTGTATTCATAAATGGCTCGATCTAACAATTCTTGGAACGTGTTGTAAATTCCATTACTTTTTAGGCATCGCATAATCTCTGAAAGCGTAGAATGGAATCGTTCTATTTGTCCATTTACTGAACTTTTATACGGGGGAGCTGTGTAGACTTTAATTCCTAATTGGTCTTTCATCATAAAAGTTATGGAGGCGGAATTCAATGATTTTTCGTTATCAATAACTACATTTTTCGGTATACCGAAATAAAATAAAAGATCATGTAGACCGGGTTTCACATGTTCTATTGATCCTGCGCTAACTTAAATAACTAATCTAATGCTGTCAAAACTAAATTTTTTTCTGTTGAATAATTGTCAATATGAAGAGTGTGTCCTGGGTATTCGGGAATTGGTGTTAATTGAAGTTCTGGATTGTGGGATGTATTTGACTGTTTTACAAATTTCACATTGTTTTAAAAGATTTTTAACTTTCTGTTTTATTTTTGGAAAGTAGAAGTTTTCTGAAAGCTGTTTTAGATTTTCAATCGCATTTCGATGAGCTCTATTGTGAATTTTAAGTATCTATTTATTTTGATGGGTTTCATTAACTAGATCTTTTACTCTACTCTGGGAGAATATTATTTTGTATTGATTGAAATTGGATGGAAATAGTCTTTGAATTTTTCCCATAATCTGTTCCGAGGTTTGAATTCCATTTATTAGTAATGGGCTAAGATATTTGTTTAATATTTTCCTGAGATCATTGTCAGTGAAAAAATTTTGACTTATTTCATGACGGTAAAACGTTGGAAAAGAATTACTGAATTTATAGTTATTATCTCCCAAATTTAAAAATATTTGATTCCTAAAAATATTTATAGGGGTTTCAATATTAGGTATTCGATTTTCTTCAGAACTTTTACTACTATGCTGGGTTGTAACGGAATTTATTTGTGGAATTCTTGATAATGAATCGGCTACTACGTTAGATTTTCCGGATGGTAAATCAATGTACAATTGTATTCATCTAAGAATGATTTCCAGGTTGGAGATCAGTTATAATTTTTACTTTTGTCCCTCCATATAAATAATTTCGTAAAGACTTTAAAGCCCAAATCACGGCCAACATTTCCTTTTCGTTAGTTGCGTAATTTTCTTCTGCCTTAGAAAGTGTCCTCAAAATGAATGCTACCGGCTTGTTATCTTGAGCAAGAACTGCGCCTATTGCATAATTAGATGCGTCTGTAGTGAGTTGAAATTCCTTTTAAGAGTCGGGGTATTGTAAAATTACTTCGTTGGAAACAAGGGTATTTTTTAATTTTTTGAACGCGTCTATTGCTTCGGAATTAAAGTGAATTAATTTTTTATTTGACATTTTTTTAGAAATTCTACCATCTTCTCCTCTTAACAATGAGGTAAGCGGTTTAGCTAGCTTTGCATAATCTTTGATAAACCTTCTATAGTAACCGGACATACCTAGGAAAGATCGCAAATCTTGTAATGTTTTTGGAAAAGAATAATTGACAATGGCCTCTACTTTGACCGGATTTGTTTCAATACCTTTATCGGAAATAATAAAACCTAAAAATTCTACTCCTTTTTAAAAAAATGCACATTTGTCGAGTTGACATTTTATATTAGCTTTTGATAGGGTCTCAAATACTGTTACCAGATTTTTGGCGTGAGTTTCATCATCTTTACCAAAAATAATTATATCATCAATATAAATATAACAGATTTCACCGATATGGGGGCGTAAAATATCATCGATAGCTCTTTGAAATATGGCCGGAGCATTTTTTAAGCCAAACGGAAGACGTGTAAATTCGTACTTTCCATTGTTAATGAAAAACGCGGATTTTTCTATGTCGCTTTCTTTGAGGAGGATTTGATGAAAGCCATTTTTTAAATCAAGGACTGAAAAAATTTTATTGTTTCCAAATTGGGCTAAAACTTCATTAATATTAGGTATCGGATACTTGTATGCAACAGTTACTAAGTTTAATTTTCTGTAATCAATTACTACTCGGAACTTTTTATACCCGTTACTCGTAGAGTAAAAGGGTATATTGTATTCGTGCAAAAGTATGTAACAGGGAGAAGGAAGCTTTTCCGACCCTATAAAGTTTATATATTCTTGATCAGGATCACTAGCCGAGTCGAACTATCCATGTCCGTCTGTCCGTCTGTATGAACGCTGAGATCTCGGAAACTACAAAAGCTAGAGGATTGGCATTTTGCATGCAGATTCTTGGAGTTCCTACGCAGCGCAAGTTTGTTTCAAACAGGTGCCACGCCCCCTCTAACGCCCACAATCGCCCTACACCATTTTTTGAAAGGTGTCTGGCGCCCACAACTTTAAAGATTTCGGAAAAGTAAAAATGCAGTTTTATTCTGTTTATCAATACCTATCGAATTGTTGAAGAAATTTTTCAAATCGGTTAATCCATTAAAAAGTTATGAGCAAAAAATGAAACAGCCACTAGATGGCGCTAGTAGCTTTGACGCGTGCATATATTAATCTCTCTCCCACTCCCTTTAGCTGAGTAACGGGTATCTAATAGTCGAAGTACTCGACTATAGCGTTCTCTCTTGTTTATTTTAGAGGCATCCATTTTATTCGAAACAAGCCAAACGGGAGAATTATACGGAGAACGGGATGGTCTTATTATTCCGTCGTGTAGTAGTTCTATGATTTGTCTCTCTACTTCAGATTTAGCCCCTACTGGTAAGGGATAATATCGTGAGTAAACCGGACTATTTGAGTTAGTGCGTATTTCTGCTTTAACGTTAGTAGTGTAAGTTAGTTTTTTGTCTGGGTCTGCAAAAAGGTTTGAATATTTTTTTAAAAGGGTTTCAAGATAACATTTTTGATTGTTCGTTAGATGATCAGTTCTATTAAATATTGTATTTACTGAATTGAATATTTTTTCTCTCATGGGTATAACTTTTCCGTTTTTGATAATTATTTTTTGTTCTTGGGTGGTAATTACTGCGCCTACCTTTTTAAGGTAGTCGTTTCCGAAAATGGCGTCAAATGATTTTAAAGTTGGCAAGAGATTAAATTTAACATTAGTGTTGGGGATGTTAAAAAGGTGTGCCATTTTGTGATGAGTTATTTTTATGCTTCCTCCGACGGTAACAGCGTTAAAAGACTTTTCATTTAGCAAAGGGTTAGAAACATGCTTGGGTTGAATATAACTTTTGTTTGAACCTGTGTCTACTAATATTTTTAAAATACGTCCGCTCCTCAACTTACACTCGATATAAGGTAACGAGGAGTTTTTTATTCTAAAAAATGTAAATCGCTATATTCTTCTGGATTATTGTCGAGGTCAGTATTTTGTGTGTAGTCTTCAAGGTCTTGTTCTATATTATTTTCTATTTCGTATTCTGTCACTGCTGGATCATATTCTGTTTGCGTTGCATAATTTTCTGCATCGTAAGTCTGGGGATCTTCGGCTTGTACGTTGAAGTGTCTCTGTTTTTTGTCTGTGTGTTCCATTGGAACTGGGGGTCTTTTACCTGTTTCAAATTGTTTGGGGCGATTCATGTAGTTTATTGCTTTAGTACGAACAGTAGAATCAATATCCATTGGTTCTGGCATGGGCTGTGGCTTAGGAGCTGTCGGATAAATAGGTCGTTGTAGGGACAAGAGCGTTTTCTTGCCGGGGTGTGATTTGGGCGGTGTGATTAGCGAATTTGATTAATAAAACTCGAAATGCGAATTGTGTGTGTTCTAGGCGATCGTATTTTTAATAATGACCATTTGCGTGTCGGCGCAGCGGCTAACTCGTGGTGAATACAAGAATGGTGAATGGTGAATACAAATGCGAAAATGGTAAAGACAAAATGCAAGAATGATACGCGCGAGATTTAAATACATTTCAACTAGTTTATCACAATTAATTATATGAGTTTTAATAGAAAGTTTGCGTTAACCCAACATCCCGGCCCCATTGAAATTACGCTCGTGAATTTCAACAGACAGGTAATAGGGCCAGCTTATGTATAGGACGCCTGATGATGCCCTTGGATGCGCGAACGTCAGCCACTCTAACTCGACGATCCTTGCCTGACGTAGTAGCTTCGACTCGACCCATTATCCAGCGTTGTGGAGGCACGTTGTCTTCATGAACGGTGACCATGCTTCCAATGGCTACGTTGTCCATTACCTTGTTCCAGCTCGATCGCATCTGCAGCTCTACTACATACTCAAGGACCCATCGTTGCCAAAAATGTTGCTTTATTGCGCTAACTCTCCAACAATCCAAGCTGTCGATGTTCCCGACTTCAGACGGGTCTTCAACGCACGTAACGAGTTTCCTACGAGGAAGTGGCCCGGAGTCAGGGCCTCAAAGTCGTTAGGATCGGATGATAGTGGCGATATAGGTCGCGAATTTAGGATCGCTTCGATGTCGATGAGGACCGTGCTGAGTTCTTCGAAGGTTAGGCGCGCGTTTATGATAGAACGATTTAAAAGTCCCTTCACACTCTTCACAGCGGCCTCCCACAGTCCTCCGAAGTGTGGAGCCCTGGGGGGTATAAATCGAAAGTTTATAAATTCGTTTGAGCAAAAGGATGTAATAGCTGATGTAGTTTCGTTTTTAAACAAAAATTCGCGGAGAGCCTCCAATTTGTTACAAGCCCCAACAAAATTGTGGCATTGTCACAAAATATATCGGTTGGTAGTCCGCGTCTCCCAATCATGCGTTTTAAGGCCGCTATAAATGCCTCCGTTGAAAGGTCCGAAACCAATTCGATATGGACGGCCTTTGATGCAAAGCATACGAATATGCATATATAACCCTTTGTTGGGCCCTTTCCTCTTATACGCATGTATATATTGACTGGTCCAGCGAAGTCAACACCGCATCGTGCAAATGGTCTTGAGACTGTTAGACGCTCCACCGGAAGATTTCCCATGATTTGTCGCTGCAGCTGTGGCTTATAACGCACGCAATGTATGCACGATCTAACAACGCGTCTGGCTGCATCTCGAGCATTTACAATCCAAAAACGAAGTCGAATGATAGCCACTAAAGCCTTCGGACCCGCGTGATAATTTCGGATGTGAAGATGTTTGATGTAGCGCTGAACGAACTCGTCCTTGCTGCTGAGCAAGATTGGGTGTACTTGAGATTCTGGCAGATTAGATTGTTGTAGCCTGCCACCGACCTTAATAGCGGAAATCTTTCTATGGTGTCTAGAAAAGGGGTTAAAAACTTTAGTTGTGTACGAACTTCTTCACTTCTTTGTAAAGATCGAAGCTCCTGAGGAAATGACTGCCCTTGTAGATTCCAAATAATGCAGTGGAATGCTCGATTTAGCTCTGGTGGCGACGGAGAAGTTGTATCGAATGACGCTATTTTTCGTGAACTATTTACGAACCGAAGCATCCACGCTACGATACGAAGGCAACGAGGATGAGAGCTAGTCATGAATTTTTGCGACGAATGCTGCTTTGCGCCTCTCACATGAGACTACTTCGGGATCTATCTCACCTCGTTTGTCCTTTGGCCAGTATTCTATTGGTTGTTGTAGATAACAGGTTCCAGTGAACCAAATTGAGTCGGCTAGTTCTAAGGGGGTGCACCCTCTGGATACCATATCCGCTGGATTGACCTTTGTCGGAACGTATCGCCAGGTACAATTAGTAGAGAACTCCTGTATCTCGGACACACGGTTTCCCACAAATGTTGATAATGTAGCAGAGTGCTGTCCTAGCCAATATAGAACGATTTGCGAATCCGACCATAGAAATATTTTGTACCGATGATTTATAAGGATTCCACGGATTCTTGCGATAAGCTTTGCCAAAAGAACCGATTCATCCCAACTCAGCTTTATCAACCATAACTCCTGCAATAAAATCTTTGCTGTTATGATGATCGGCTAAATCAATCCCAGAGGGTCGAAGAGTGATGACGAAATCGACAGTATGAAGCGTTTAGTCACCGAAACTGTCTCTTTAGGCGTGAATTCAAAGAGAAATACATCATCTGTTTGGTTCCAATTCATGCCCAGCGTGCTTGCAACTGTAGTGTCTTCGATGTTCAGAGGTTTCAAGTTATGATCGTCCACGAATTCCTTGTGATTCGAGTGCCATTTCCTTAGCTCGAAACCACCCCTATTTAAAATGTCAGTAACTTCGCGTTTAATTTGCCTAAGTCCGTCTAAGGTATCATGACCACAAAGGAAATCGTCCACATAGAATGATGATTTTAACGCTTGTGAACCAACCTTATTATTTGCACCGTACAAGTCGGCCAGATAGACCATGCTGCGGATGGCAAGATACGACGCTGATGCTGTACCGTAGGTAACGGTGTTCAATTGATACGTTTTCAGCTCCCTTTCTGGTGAGTTTCTCCAAAGTTTCGCCAAAGATGTGGCGTATCAATTAAAACCTGTCTAAACATCTTGACAACATCGGCAGTAATGGCATATTTGAAGGTCCGAAAGCGAATAAGCAATGTATACAAATCACTCTGTATTGTTGGTCCCACCATAAGTAGGTCATTCAACGATACTCCAGTAGAAGTCTTACATGACGCGTCGAAAACCACTCTCAATTTAGTTGTGGTACTACTTGGTTTGAATACGCAGTGGTGGGGAATATAAAAGTGAGGCTCATCTAACCTGGGCTTAGGAACCAGTGTTAAATGATTGAGCTCTTCGTACTCTCGCATAAAATCCACATAAGCGGCCTTGACTTCAGGTGATGCCTCTAAACGACGCTCAAGAGATTCAAATCTACGACGAGCTGTATCGTAGGACTTGCCCAACATTGAAGGATCATCCTTTAACGGCAGCTGTGCGACTACTCTACCATTCGCCTCCTGGTATACTGTTTTTAGAAAGGCTTGCTAACAACTACGATGTTCGGGAAAGACCTTGTCCACCTTTTCCACTTCATCTTACTGCCAAAGTTTTTTCAGGTTTTTGTTTATCGATTCCTCTAATGTAAGAGAATAACAGTGCGATGTTGATTTGTCCGACTGAAATTATGTCGAAAATGCTTCAGTTCCTAACAGAAAATCTATTGGGCGAGATCTATAGAATGTATCATCTGCTAGTGGAGTATTTCGAGGCCAATTCCAAGATGAGGTGTCTATATCGGAAATTGGCTGATAGGCGATTTGCTTAGTGACACAGAATTCAAGCGCAAGTTCGAAATTGTTAAGCCGAGACTTAATTGATGTTGTTGCCAGTTGTCTTATCCGGGTTTGGCTGTCCCCGATGCTACAGATATTTATATTGCTGTTACTCCGTGGTAACCGAAGGGCTTGAGCGAAGCTATCAGAAAGAAAGTTGACTTGCGAGCATGAATCAAGTAATGCTCGACCAATTCTATAGTTACCGTTTGCATCCCTTACGAAAACCATGGCCGTGCCCAAGATAACTTGGTCATGTGAATAGCCTTTATGAGTGTGAGAAACAACGTCGACGCTGGATGGTGGTTCCGAATGGGTTTGTTGAGCTAAATTTGTACTGTCACGATGAAGCAGGGTGTGATGTGATCGAGAGCACAAACGACATTTTTGGCTAGAAAGACACTTAGACAGATGATGTCCCTTTCCTTATGGGGTTATTCCACTACATTGTGCGGCTCATTCATTAAAACATTCATTAGAGGCTTAGAAAGGGACAAATATATATGCATTTTCTTGGATTTGTTTGGATAAGATGGCATGGTCACTCAGAATTTAAACGTTAAATTTAAACTTTAATTCAAATAACTTTAAAGCTGTAAAATTAATAGTGTGTATTGTCATGAAAGCAGACATTTTTAACACGCTTTTAAAATGTTTTGCGCTGTACAAAGTATTTGTACATACGTATTTATATTTAATTGTATCAATTTTATAAAACTTTATAGACGCATGACGTTATTTTTAGTTAGAAACGGATTATTAGGCCACTGAAATATTTTTTGTATTGTTCTTATTTGTTTATATATTTATTATTGATACCATTTCACATTTGCTCTAGTGAATGAGCCAAATTGTACTTTTTAGATTCAATTTTGCTCATTGCTCATCGCTCTAGGTAATACCGTATGGATGTATTTAAAAATACCTCAAAAAAATACCGAAAATGCCCATCGGTTTTTACAATTTTTCTGATTGATTGCTCATTGCAGCCGACATATATCTGTCTTGCTCGCACCTATGTAAAATCGTATAGGCTGAGAAAAATTTGGTCTAATGAATAAGCCGAACAATGTAGTGGAATACCCGCATAAGCAGTTTAGGCAGAGCAATTGTCTTTTAGCAACTTCATACCGCTGCTGGGCTGTTAGAGTTTTGAATTGGGGGCAGCTAAATATTTTATGATTAGCATCGGAGCAATAGAGGCGGGTCTGAGTGGTACAATTAAAGCTTGCCCCTAGACGTTGTCCTTGTTGATAGGGATATCTACCGCCACTAACTGCTTGGTGCGCTTTCGGTCTGGTCGGAAGTTTCCAGGTATTTACAATGCCTATCAATTAGTGCTATACACTCATTCCATTTGGGTAAGCCCGCAAAGCTTAATGACTCATTCCATTTCTTCTTGGTGAGCGGATCAACCTTCTGCATTATAATTGAAATTAGCATGGCCTGAGCAATTTCGGATTCAGAACCCAATGACCTCAGCGAGTTATATAGGGCGGCTGCATTATCTATTAGGCTACGAAGTTGGTTACTATTTGGTTTGGTAACGGCCGGCAGGTTGAACAAGGATGATATGCAATCTAAAAGCACCATAGTGGGGTTATCATAGCGCTCCTTGAGGCGCTCGAGAGCCTTTGGGTAGTTGTCGGGAGTTATTTGAAAGGCCTTTACTGTCTCAAAAGCTGCTCCAGATAAGCAACTGATAAGCTGATTGAATTTTTTTTAATATTCGATAAGCCTGCATGTTGATCTATTACTTGCTTAAACGATGTAATGAAGTTTTTGTAGCCAGAATAATTTCCGTCAAATTTGGGGAGCTCAATGGTAGGTAGTTTCAATGAAGATTCAAGGGAATGACTTGATGCCTTTTCGAATACAGTGGAGTTCTGAAAATCTTCTCCAAGCTGCTCCTTAATCCCAACTTTAACAGAGACATATAAATCTTCTAGCTCACCGCGCGATGAATCCGAGGGGTGAAGCTCCTCTATTTTTGTTTGGACGGCCATCAGCTGTTTGAAATATGCCTCCAGGATTCCAAGACAGCAGTTTAGCTGACCCGTAGACATATCCGACGAATTTTCTTCCTCATGTGTACCCTGTAGTTTGCTACCGATTCGAGAAATGTTCCTGCGAATGCTTACACGTTGTTGTTTTAGCTGATCGAGACTCATATTGTTGCAATAGAATTTTCCGCTTTTTGTAGCGAAACAAAATAGACCAGAATACCTTCAAGTACCGTTGGCGACGAAAATAGAATACTTATTGGTTATCCAGCGAAGTTCCAGTTAAGCCAGCGACGACGAGTTCCAGCTTTGTGTGCGAGTGGAAATTTCCAATAGACCAACTGTAAACGAATGGCGTGTTTTTCCAGCAAATTTCCAGAGAGGCGAAGATCAACGGTAAATGGCAACTGTGCGAAGCGACGACAAAAGGGGATGACGATTAAGCAATCCAATGACGAAAAATCCAAGTTAAGCTAAATTAATCACACAGCCCCACGTTTGGGCGCCAAAATGTAGGGACAAGAGCGTTTTCTTGCCGGGGTGTGATTTGGGCGGTGTGATTAGCGAATTTGATTAATAAAACTCGAAATGCGAATCGTGTGTGTTCTAGGCGATCGTATTTTTAATAATGACCATTTGCGTGTCGGCGCAGCGGCTAACTCGTGGTGAATACAAGAATGGTGAATGGTGAATACAAATGCGAAAATGGTAAAGACAAAATGCAAGAATGATACGCGCGAGATTTAAATACATTTCAACTAGTTTATCAGAATTAATTATATGAGTTTTAATAGAAAGTTTGCGTTAACCCAACAGTATTAATTGGTTGGGAATTTTGATAGTAATAGTGCTGTCTGGGGGGTACCGGCGGCTTAGATTGGCTGTATTGAATAAATTCAGGTTGTGGTCTAAAGTTATTCGGAGGGTTTGCTCGGGGGGCTGGAATTGGCTTCTGAAAATTATTTCTAAAGTTGGTTTGGGCCAATTTGGAGTTGGCGTGGTTGGCCCTATAATTTTGGTTTTCAAATTTTAAGCACAGATGTAATGCAGAGACCCAAACGCATCTCTGGCAAGCAGACGTGTTTCTTTGGAGCTCCGAGAATTCGAACGTTTCTCGTTGAATAAAGAAATATTCATTGTTTTGCTTTCGCGTATTCCTAATAAGTGTCTCACAAAGTCCTCCGCTGTTGAAAACTCACAACACGAGCAGTAAACACTATAGTTAATCAATTTCTGCAAAATCAAAGCTGTTTGGCCGTCCGTGAACTCGTCGGTTCGTCTGCGCTCTCAGCTGATCTAAAGAAATTGAGAGAATCGTATCAACAACAACACAAACTTTTTCTTTGCAAATTACTGTTGCACAACTTCACTGACACAGACATGTCAAACCAACAGGCGAAACGAGTTAGAACTGACTCGTCTCTGGAATTGAGATCCGGGAAAACTGGTCGCACTTCAGATGCTCTATCGCCGCAACTGTTAGAGCAAATAGACGCCCGATTATCAGCGCTTATCAACGCCTGACAGAGCACATAAACGCCACTTCGCGGGAGACCGAAGAAAGGCTATTGAAAGCGTTATCAAGCGAAATCGACCAAATATTCGACGCTAAGCTTTGCCAACTATCTGGTACTGTGGAAAACTTTGGAACGCGAGTCCAGCAACTAGAGGTCAATACGGCCGAGCGCCTGAAGAAACTGGAGCGGGATATGGAGGAGTTGAGTTCCCTGAAAGCCAAAGTAGGGACTGTCGAAGGGAAACTTAATGCACATAGTGCTGAAAGTGATGCCTGGGAGAGATGACGTTATCTACTTCCAGCAATTTGATGAGCTTGCCGATATCACTGAGAGAGAGAGAGAGAGAGAGAGTCAATGCTGCTGGGTCTCTCTCTGTATCTGCCTCCCACTCACTGCTCGCTGAGGGTACACCTCCGGATAATGGGATTAATAATAATTTTCGCGACTAATTTCTCTTATAATCCTATACTTTTTCTCATAATAGTTTTTAAGAGTAACTCAAGTGTAGTTAGGTTTTTGATAATACTATCTTATTCTGAATTAGAGTGTGCCTATTGCGACCTTTTGTGTGTGTCTCCAATAAGTTTAAATGTCATCCTAATGCAGATCGTTTCAAATAATAATATTGCGAGCAGTCTCTTAAATATTCTATGTAAACAAAGAGAGGGTCTTAGGGTTGTCCACATAAATGCCCAGAGCCTAGTAAGAAAAATGGATGAGTTTAGAGAATTATTTGTTGGATCTCATGTTGATGTAATTTGTGTGTCAGAAACCTGGTTTGTCAATGATTCTAGTGATGTCCCTTTTATGTGTGAGGGTTACGTGTTGTTTAGGGCTGATCGGGTGGGCCATGCCGGTGGCGTAGCCATTTATATCAGTAAGAAATTTACCTTTAAATGTATCCATGTCAGTCAAGATGATAGTACAGTAGAATCAGCTTTCATTGAGATTACTGATCGAAAATGTAAGAATAAAGCTCTCATCTGCTGCATATACAGACCGCCAAACCCATGTCGGAGACCTTATGAGAACGCTGGCAGTCCTATCCGTTGGGTATCAAAATGTTATTATAACAGGAGATCTCAACAGCAATATGATAACCGAAAATCTTGTTCACTATGACTTTAATTCAATTGGATTGAAATTGGACAACAGTCTCGCACCTACCTATTTTACAAATACTAATAGCTCATTGTTAGATGTATTCTTTGTTAGTGATTTGTCAAAAGTTCTTTTATATGACCAAATATGTGTTCCTGCTTTCTCTAAACATAACCTGATATTTATGACGTATGATTTTATCGCTGACAACATGCCATCTGTAATTAGTTATAGGGATTATAAGTCACTTAATTACGATAACTTGCAGGCTGAATTTGACAATTATGACTGGACCCTCATTTACAACTTGACATCTGCAGAAGACCAACTATTACTTTTAAACTCTAATGTTAGGCAACTATTTGTGAAGTGTGTCCCAGTTAGAACTAAAATTCTAAAGCCAGCAGACCAGCCTTGGTTTACCTTGGAAATAAAGGGACTAATTCGATTGCGGGACGCAGCCTATAAGCGCTGGAAACGATATCGAACTGACCATTTGTACAATATTTTTAAACAGATCAGAACTGATGTCACGAGAAAAATAGCAGTGTCCAAACGTAGGTTTTATAACCATAAATTTGGAAATGCATATACGTCTGGTCAGGTTTGGAAGGAGCTTAGAGGTATGGGGATAGGCAAACAAACTCAGGCTGCTAAGTCAGACCTCTCAATGAAAAGTTTGCTCGCGTCAATTTTTCTAGTCCTCCTCAAAATATGTACCTGAACTCGACACCTATCTGTGATAATATCTTTAGCTTTATGTGTGTCCGTCCAAGTGATGTTCTTAAATGTTTACTAAGTGTAAAATCCAATGCAGAAGGTCTGGACAACATTAGCCCCAAATTCGTTAAAATATTGGTACCAAAGTTAATTTATCACATCTCCCACATCTTTAATACCATATTCACCACTTCTACGTTCCCCGAAGTGTGGAAAAGGGCTAAGATACTCCCGATTCCTAAAACTAAAAATGAATTTCGACCCATCTCAATACTCCCATTTCTGTCCAAGTCATTTGAACGCCTGGTTGCCCAGCAAATTCAGTTACACCTGGAGAATAACTGTATCCTCAGCAACAAGCAATCTGGGTTTAAAAAGAATAGAAGCTGTACCACTGCCATCTTGAAAATTTCTGAAGACATACGCCAGCAGATTGACGAAAGTAAAGTGACACTATTAACCCTTCTTGACTTTAGCAAAGCTTTTGACTCTATTGACCATGTGATTCTGTGTACTAAACTGCGAACGCTGTATAATTTTTCTCCATGTGCAATAAAACTTCTCAAAACCTACCTTACAAACAGATTGCAGGCAGTTGTCTCGGGAAATCTCAGATCTGATCTCTTGCCCCTCGCCCTGGGGTTTCCACAAGGGTCAGTCTTAGGCCCATTGCTCTTCTCCTTATACATAAATGACCTTCCCAAATGTTTGTCTGACTGTGTATGTATGTATGCAGATGATGTCCAGCTTTATGTAAGTCGTCCCTTAGTCCAAATTAATGAATGTATTAGAATTAGCAACAATGATATCCAAAAAATATGTAATTGGGCAGAGGCGAACGGACTGCATCTAAATCCCAGTAAAACAAAATGCTTATTCATATACAAAAGACCTATAAACCCAATTTTGCTTCCAAAAGTCAATGTTAACAACGTAGCTATTAATTATGTTGAAAGGGCCACAAATCTTGGCATAGAATTTAACTCAACGCTGACATGGGGTGACCATATTACTAAGGCCACTGGGAAAACCTATGCTATACTCAGGCAGCTTTCTATAACACGGAATCTTATACCTCAGAACATCAGAATGTTAGTAGCTAAAGCTTGCGTAATACCAACTCTATTTTACGGACTTGAAATTTTTGCATCCTCTGACGCAGCAAGATTGCGAAAGCTGAAAGTTGCGTTTAACTCAATAGCGCGATATATTTTTAGCTTGGATCGTACAGCGCATGTAACAGCTTACTCCTCAAAGATTTTCGAGCTAAGTTTTGAGTCCTGGATTAAGTTTAGAACTCTTTTATTTTTACATAAGCTGATATCCATGAAGGAACCAAGGTACCTAACTGAACTCTTGCAAATGTCAGTCTCTGCTAGAACCAATAATATTATCTCCAAACGTTTAAAACTAGGATTGGCAGAAAAACACTTCTTTATTTAAACTGTTCGCTACTGGAATGATCTTCCAAATAATCTAAAAAACATTAAAAATGAAACCCAATTCAAAACTAAATTATTTTCTCACCTTCTTGGCACACTCTAATTTTAACTTTTAACTTTAATTTTAGCTTTAATTTCTTATGTTTGTTCACTTTTAAGATTTTTAATGTTAGTTTGTAAGACAAAATGATTAATGTTAAATGTTATACCTATAGTGACTGGTGCCATAATTAAAAGGCTTCACCTTGCCTGTAGCACCAGGATAAAACTAAAATAAATTAAATAAAATAAATATTGTGCACAGATGGGAGATCTATTGGTTCTCTCATTCCGAGGAGTCAAGGTAGATCACCTCTTAAACCTCTTATAAATGTGTCAAGAGCCTTATCTCGGTACATTTTGGCCATCAATTGTTGTGATTCTTTACTTACGTCCATACAACCGATTTTATTTAATATTAATGAAAGGTGTTTGTAGACAGATTGATGAAATTCTTCTACTGATTGCTGACTGGTTTGGATGATCATGGTCATTTGGTATTCTAAAGTACTGAGGTCCCGTTTATCGGCATAGTGCAAACATTTTGATATTGCACTACAATTGAGTGGAATGTTATATGATTCCAAAGCCGTATCAGCATTTCCCGTTATTTTGTTGCGGATGGAATGTAAAATTCCGAAGTACTTTGCGGTTCCTACTTGACCTGCGTAACTTTTTAATATCCGCTCAACGCCCTTTTTCCATGAACTAAATTCGGATCTATCTCCAGAAAACTCCCGAATACTTTTCACAATGTCGGGTATTTTGTCTAGCTCATTTATGTTTACGCGATATTCTGGAGAAAATGATTGATCGGACAGATTATAAAAATCATGTACTGGGTTATTGATTTGTCGGACAAGATTCGGTAAATTTCTTGTAAGTATTTGATTCACAACTGTAGTTACAATAGCAGTTAATTCTGCAAGGTTTGGTTGGCCTTGGGAAGCTGCTGGTGGCGGAGGGGGGTTAATAATCGGGGGTCTAATTAGAGGTTGGTTTTGTTGGCTCATATTTAAATGTTATTAATTCTATACAAAGCTAAAAATAATTATTTATATAATAATAAGGTTGATAAGAACGATTGATATTGATGTGAAAAATATTAATATAAATTGTCAGTTAAAAAATAAATATCTGTTTTTATTTCTTATTTATATTTTGCTATGTCCAGTGGCTGACCTTTTCCTTCTATTTCGGAGGGTCTCTTTGAGAGTCGCGAAATTGGAATATTTTATACTGATTTTTCAGTAAATTGTTGTGTTTTGATCTTTACACTTTTGGTTAATTATTTATTTTTTTTTTTTTTTAAATAATTTGTATTTCACCCTTTTTTTTATTGGTGTTTGTCTTTCTTTTGCCGAGAGTTTAGGTTTTTATTGAGTAAAGACTTACAGTAAGATTGTTGATATGGCTACTCCAACGGGCGATTCGGAATTCATCCTGTATAGATCCTTTGAACTTACTGAGGTTCCTGAAATCTGCTCCTTTTTTTTAATAGTTTTTAAGAGTAACTCAAGTGTAGTTAGGTTTTTGATAATACTATCTTATTCTGAATTAGAGTGTGCCTATTGCGACCTTTTGTGTGTGTCTCCAATAAGTTTAAATGTCATCCTAATGCAGATCGTTTCAAATAATAATATTGCGAGCAGTCTCTTAAATATTCTATGTAAACAAAGAGAGGGTCTTAGGGTTGTCCACATAAATGCCCAGAGCCTAGTAAGAAAAATGGATGAGTTTAGAGAATTATTTGTTGGATCTCATGTTGATGTAATTTGTGTGTCAGAAACCTGGTTTGTCAATGATTCTAGTGATGTCCCTTTTATGTGTGAGGGTTACGTGTTGTTTAGGGCTGATCGGGTGGGCCATGCCGGTGGCGTAGCCATTTATATCAGTAAGAAATTTACCTTTAAATGTATCCATGTCAGTCAAGATGATAGTACAGTAGAATCAGCTTTCATTGAGATTACTGATCGAAAATGTAAGAATAAAGCTCTCATCTGCTGCATATACAGACCGCCAAACCCATGTCGGAGACCTTATGAGAACGCTGGCAGTCCTATCCGTTGGGTATCAAAATGTTATTATAACAGGAGATCTCAACAGCAATATGATAACCGAAAATCTTGTTCACTATGACTTTAATTCAATTGGATTGAAATTGGACAACAGTCTCGCACCTACCTATTTTACAAATACTAATAGCTCATTGTTAGATGTATTCTTTGTTAGTGATTTGTCAAAAGTTCTTTTATATGACCAAATATGTGTTCCTGCTTTCTCTAAACATAACCTGATATTTATGACGTATGATTTTATCGCTGACAACATGCCATCTGTAATTAGTTATAGGGATTATAAGTCACTTAATTACGATAACTTGCAGGCTGAATTTGACAATTATGACTGGACCCTCATTTACAACTTGACATCTGCAGAAGACCAACTATTACTTTTAAACTCTAATGTTAGGCAACTATTTGTGAAGTGTGTCCCAGTTAGAACTAAAATTCTAAAGCCAGCAGACCAGCCTTGGTTTACCTTGGAAATAAAGGGACTAATTCGATTGCGGGACGCAGCCTATAAGCGCTGGAAACGATATCGAACTGACCATTTGTACAATATTTTTAAACAGATCAGAACTGATGTCACGAGAAAAATAGCAGTGTCCAAACGTAGGTTTTATAACCATAAATTTGGAAATGCATATACGTCTGGTCAGGTTTGGAAGGAGCTTAGAGGTATGGGGATAGGCAAACAAACTCAGGCTGCTAAGTCAGACCTCTCAATGAAAAGTTTGCTCGCGTCAATTTTTCTAGTCCTCCTCAAAATATGTACCTGAACTCGACACCTATCTGTGATAATATCTTTAGCTTTATGTGTGTCCGTCCAAGTGATGTTCTTAAATGTTTACTAAGTGTAAAATCCAATGCAGAAGGTCTGGACAACATTAGCCCCAAATTCGTTAAAATATTGGTACCAAAGTTAATTTATCACATCTCCCACATCTTTAATACCATATTCACCACTTCTACGTTCCCCGAAGTGTGGAAAAGGGCTAAGATACTCCCGATTCCTAAAACTAAAAATGAATTTCGACCCATCTCAATACTCCCATTTCTGTCCAAGTCATTTGAACGCCTGGTTGCCCAGCAAATTCAGTTACACCTGGAGAATAACTGTATCCTCAGCAACAAGCAATCTGGGTTTAAAAAGAATAGAAGCTGTACCACTGCCATCTTGAAAATTTCTGAAGACATACGCCAGCAGATTGACGAAAGTAAAGTGACACTATTAACCCTTCTTGACTTTAGCAAAGCTTTTGACTCTATTGACCATGTGATTCTGTGTACTAAACTGCGAACGCTGTATAATTTTTCTCCATGTGCAATAAAACTTCTCAAAACCTACCTTACAAACAGATTGCAGGCAGTTGTCTCGGGAAATCTCAGATCTGATCTCTTGCCCCTCGCCCTGGGGTTTCCACAAGGGTCAGTCTTAGGCCCATTGCTCTTCTCCTTATACATAAATGACCTTCCCAAATGTTTGTCTGACTGTGTATGTATGTATGCAGATGATGTCCAGCTTTATGTAAGTCGTCCCTTAGTCCAAATTAATGAATGTATTAGAATTAGCAACAATGATATCCAAAAAATATGTAATTGGGCAGAGGCGAACGGACTGCATCTAAATCCCAGTAAAACAAAATGCTTATTCATATACAAAAGACCTATAAACCCAATTTTGCTTCCAAAAGTCAATGTTAACAACGTAGCTATTAATTATGTTGAAAGGGCCACAAATCTTGGCATAGAATTTAACTCAACGCTGACATGGGGTGACCATATTACTAAGGCCACTGGGAAAACCTATGCTATACTCAGGCAGCTTTCTATAACACGGAATCTTATACCTCAGAACATCAGAATGTTAGTAGCTAAAGCTTGCGTAATACCAACTCTATTTTACGGACTTGAAATTTTTGCATCCTCTGACGCAGCAAGATTGCGAAAGCTGAAAGTTGCGTTTAACTCAATAGCGCGATATATTTTTAGCTTGGATCGTACAGCGCATGTAACAGCTTACTCCTCAAAGATTTTCGAGCTAAGTTTTGAGTCCTGGATTAAGTTTAGAACTCTTTTATTTTTACATAAGCTGATATCCATGAAGGAACCAAGGTACCTAACTGAACTCTTGCAAATGTCAGTCTCTGCTAGAACCAATAATATTATCTCCAAACGTTTAAAACTAGGATTGGCAGAAAAACACTTCTTTATTTAAACTGTTCGCTACTGGAATGATCTTCCAAATAATCTAAAAAACATTAAAAATGAAACCCAATTCAAAACTAAATTATTTTCTCACCTTCTTGGCACACTCTAATTTTAACTTTTAACTTTAATTTTAGCTTTAATTTCTTATGTTTGTTCACTTTTAAGATTTTTAATGTTAGTTTGTAAGACAAAATGATTAATGTTAAATGTTATACCTATAGTGACTGGTGCCATAATTAAAAGGCTTCACCTTGCCTGTAGCACCAGGATAAAACTAAAATAAATTAAATAAAATAAATATTGTGCACAGATGGGAGATCTATTGGTTCTCTCATTCCGAGGAGTCAAGGTAGATCACCTCTTAAACCTCTTATAAATGTGTCAAGAGCCTTATCTCGGTACATTTTGGCCATCAATTGTTGTGATTCTTTACTTACGTCCATACAACCGATTTTATTTAATATTAATGAAAGGTGTTTGTAGACAGATTGATGAAATTCTTCTACTGATTGCTGACTGGTTTGGATGATCATGGTCATTTGGTATTCTAAAGTACTGAGGTCCCGTTTATCGGCATAGTGCAAACATTTTGATATTGCACTACAATTGAGTGGAATGTTATATGATTCCAAAGCCGTATCAGCATTTCCCGTTATTTTGTTGCGGATGGAATGTAAAATTCCGAAGTACTTTGCGGTTCCTACTTGACCTGCGTAACTTTTTAATATCCGCTCAACGCCCTTTTTCCATGAACTAAATTCGGATCTATCTCCAGAAAACTCCCGAATACTTTTCACAATGTCGGGTATTTTGTCTAGCTCATTTATGTTTACGCGATATTCTGGAGAAAATGATTGATCGGACAGATTATAAAAATCATGTACTGGGTTATTGATTTGTCGGACAAGATTCGGTAAATTTCTTGTAAGTATTTGATTCACAACTGTAGTTACAATAGCAGTTAATTCTGCAAGGTTTGGTTGGCCTTGGGAAGCTGCTGGTGGCGGAGGGGGGTTAATAATCGGGGGTCTAATTAGAGGTTGGTTTTGTTGGCTCATATTTAAATGTTATTAATTCTATACAAAGCTAAAAATAATTATTTATATAATAATAAGGTTGATAAGAACGATTGATATTGATGTGAAAAATATTAATATAAATTGTCAGTTAAAAAATAAATATCTGTTTTTATTTCTTATTTATATTTTGCTATGTCCAGTGGCTGACCTTTTCCTTCTATTTCGGAGGGTCTCTTTGAGAGTCGCGAAATTGGAATATTTTATACTGATTTTTCAGTAAATTGTTGTGTTTTGATCTTTACACTTTTGGTTAATTATTTATTTTTTTTTTTTTAAATAATTTGTATTTCACCCTTTTTTTTATTGGTGTTTGTCTTTCTTTTGCCGAGAGTTTAGGTTTTTATTGAGTAAAGACTTACAGTAAGATTGTTGATATGGCTACTCCAACGGGCGATTCGGAATTCATCCTGTATAGATCCTTTGAACTTACTGAGGTTCCTGAAATCTGCTCCTTTTTTTGTTGGTTTCCTGGGTGCTGAACTTGCAGGAAGTGTAGTCCACCGAGGTTAATTTTTTTTTTTATGGTTTTAAACCATTTTTATTTTTTTGCTTTACCGGGAAGTCAAATTAATGGCTTCGAGTCGAGCCGATAACGCTTGTTGAACCAGACGGACTGCAAATTATTAATTGCAGTTTTTTTTTTTTGCGAACTTACTACCCGTTTTGTTGTTTCATTCACTTTGTCTGGTAGTTCTTGCACAATGATATTGCAAATGGGCAATGAACTGTGCAAGAATTTATTTTATTTTTTTATTGTTATATTTTTAGGGTGTTAACTTGTACATTCTTGATCAGCACCAATAGCCGAGTATATCTAGCCATGTCCGTCCGTCCGTCCGTCCGTCTGTCCGTCTGTCCGTTTCTATGCGAACTAGTCTCTCAGTTTTAGAGTTATCGCGATAAAACTTTCCCAAAAGTCTTCTTTCTATTGCAGGTAGTACATATGTCAGAACTAACAGGATCGGACCACTATATCTTATGGCTCTCATAGAAATAATCTCAAAACATATATAAAAATACATTGTAACTTTGTAGGAAGTACGCGTTTTAAGTTTTGACAATTTATAATCAACATTTTTAATAGGAACAGCACCGATCGAGTGAGGACTAAACTTTGGCTACTTATTAGAACTACAAGGGTATATAAACTTAGGCTTGCCGAAGTAAACTTCCTTTCTTGTTTTTATTAATTTACTAATTATACCCGTTACTCGTAGAGTAAAAGGGTATATTGTATTCGTGCAAAAGTATGTAACAGGGAGAAGGAAGCTTTTCCGACCCTATAAAGTATATATATTCTTGATCAGGACCACTAGCCGAGTCGAACTAGCCATGTACGTCTGTCTGTCCGTCCGTATGAACGCTGAGATCTCGGAAACTATAAAAGCTAGAGGATTGGCATTTTGCATGCATATTCTTGGAGTCCCCACGCAGCGCAAGTTTATTTCAAAAAGGTGCCACGCCCCCTCTAACCGCCCCCTCATTTTTTGAAAGGTGTCTGGCGCCCACACCTTTAAAGATTTTGGAAATGTAAAAATGCAGTTTTATTGTGAGGGGGCGTGGCCACCGTCTGAAACAAACTTGCGCTGCGTAGGAAGCCCAAGAATATGTGTGGGTAATCCCAACTTTCTAGCTTTTGTAGTTTCCGAGATCTCAGCGTTCATACAGACAGACGGACATGGCTAGTTCAACTCGGCTAGTGATCCTGATCAAGAATATATATACTTTATAGGGTCGGAAAAGTTTCCTTCTCCCTGTTACATTTTTTTGCACGAATACAATATACCCTTTTACTCTACGAGTAACGGGTATAAAAATGCAGTTTTATTGCATTTATCAATACCTATCGAAATGTAGAAGAAATTTTTCAAATCGGACCATTCGTTAAAAAGTTATGCCAGAATAAAAATGTTCTATCTCCATCTCCCTCGCACTCACTTTGGCTAAGTAACGGGTATCTGATAGTCGGGGCACCCGACTATAGCGTTCTCTCTTGTTTTATGATCATGTATACCTAATCCATGAACATAGTTTGTATATTTACATATGTGATATTGAAAGAGTTGACCAAATATCTCTCCTTTTGAAGTAGTGAATATATGGATCAATTTCAAAGAAAAAACCTTTAACAGATCATAGCACATAACGAAACTAGTAACCATTTAGTAAAAGATTATACATGATTGTAATCCATTAGTAAAAAGCTAGTAAACAGCTAATAACACCAACGTAAACAGCTAATAACAGTTAGTAAACAAGTAATACCAAATAGTAATCATCTAATACCAGCTAGTAAACAACTAGATACCATTTGATAACAGATAGTAAACAGTTTTAAACAGCTAATAACAGCTAGTAATCAGCTAATAACAGCTAATAAAACAAGAGAGAATGCTATAGTCGGGTGCCCCGACTATCAGATACCCGTTACTCAGGTAAAGGGAGTGCGAGGAAGATGGATATATAAAACTTGGATCGGGCATAACTTTTTAACGTATAGACCGATTTGAAAATTTTTTTCTACATTTCGATAGGTATTGATAAACACAATAAAACTCCATTTTTACTTTTCCAAAAACTTTAAGGGTGTGCGCGCCAGACACAGAAACACACACACATGAAATCGTTTAAGGCGATTGTAAGCGTTAGAGGAGGCGTGGCGCTCGGATGAAATAAACTTGCGCTGCGTAGGAAGCCCAAGAATTTGTTTTGTTAATTCCAAATTTCTAGCATTTGTAGTTTCCGAGATCTCAGCGTTCATCCAGACAGACAGGCAGACGGACATGGCTAGATCGACTATTTAGTATTTAAAGAAATATTGTCAGCTTTAAATTATCTATAATAATCAACACGTAACTTGTAACGCTAGGATACAATAAAGACAAGAGATAATGCTATAGTCGGGTGCCCCGACTATCAGATACCCGTTACTCAGCTAAAGGGAGTGCGAGGGAGATGGATATATAAAACTGGGATCGGGCATAACTTTTTAACGAATGGTCCGATTTGAAAAATTTCTTCTACATTTCGATAGATATTGATAAACACAATAAAACTCCATTTTTACTTTTCGAAAATCTTTAAGGGTGTGCGCGCCATACACAGAAACACACACACATAAAACCGTTTAGGGCGATTGTGGGCGTTAGGGGGGCGTGGCGCTCGGCTGAAATAAACTTGCGCTGCGTAGGAAGCCCAAGAACTTGTGTTGTTAATGCCAAATTTCTAGCTTTTGTAGTTTCCGAGATCTCAGCGTTCATCCAGACAGACAGACGGACAGACGGACATGGCTAGATCGACTCGGCTAGTGATCCTGATCAAGAATATATATACTGTATAGGGTCGGAAATGCTTCCTTCTAGCTGTTACATACTTTTGCACGAATACAATATACCCTTTTACTCTACGAGTAGCGGGTATAACTAGTTAACAAGTAGTAACCATCTAAAAACAGCTAGTAAACAGCTGATAACACCAATGTAAACAGCTAATAACAGCTAGCAAACAGATAATACCAACTAGTTAACAACTAGTTACCATCTAAAAGCAGCTAGTATGTATTGAAAGCGCTAACTAATTATGTCCCCTTTAAATTCTTAAATAAATTAAACAGTTATAAAATCATAAATCTTTTAAAATCTGGTATCAAGTTTATAACAATGTATATAGAAAATATCTCCTTGCTATCTCCATTATTTTAAGAAAATATATAATGAAGAAATAAAAAAATGTAAACAGTGCTTAGAGTGTGACGAACCGTTTTCGACCGTTTGATCGCTACGTAAACGCCGCGACTAGCTCAGAGATATTGTGTGTTCGTCCCACCAAATTTATATTGCGTAACTGCCCGTGACCCAAGAAATGCAAAGATATCCGATTGGGACAAATCGGAAAACTTTATTTAGTTTTACTTTTCGCTGGAATTGGTTTCTTTTGGGTTCCGACCAGAATAATCTCGTGACCACCTGTATCGCCGTGTTTCCTCAGGTCAGTCTGGCTCTAGCCTGAGAAACAAATGCCCCGACAGGTCAAATCCGAGGACTCAGCCTTCTCGTCAGTTCACCGTAACCCCGACGCCTGGCACGAACTCTTGATCCGCGCTCACCTTGCCGGTAGCTCGTCCTTCTCTCGTCTCTGCTCCTGTCCTTCTCTCAACTCTGCTCCTGTCCTTCTCTCGACTCCTTTCCAATCTCTGCGTCTTGCAGATCTCACCGTTGCAGTCTCAGCCTTGGCCTAGCGTCTTGACTCTGGTATCTTGATCTGGGCGTAGAGCACTCGGTTTTTGATACTCTCACGGCCACGCACTCGATTAAATCGTCGCACTTGTATTCTTGATCTTTTGGGAAACTATCGCACTTGTACTCTCGCTCGCGTATCTTGATTGACTGTCTCTCCTCCGGCTGTCAACGTCGCGTCTTCCGACCGACACGTCCCGTGTCTCCTGCCGCGCGTACTCAAACTGACTGCCTCGCGTACTATCACTGACTCTGACTCCCCGAGCTGCGCCTGCGCCGTCCCTTATGTAGGCTACGGCGGTCCCGTTATTTCCCTTTTTGCACACGGCTCGCTAGGGTCTAATGTGCAAGTGTGTCCCGATAGTTCCCTTTGCACACGGCACGCATCGGGTCCAAGGTCCAAGATATCCCGTTAGTTCACGGTGCATCCTCTTTGTGCCGGTTCAAAGTCCACGGCTTTACCGTTCGACATCATTGCCCTTTGGCGGCCAGGGTCCAAGGCCCAGCGCGGTACCGTTATTCCACGGTCTCCCCGCTTTAGCCGGGTCCAAGATCCAGTATTTACCGGTGGACCTGAATGCCCTCGGATTCTGCCGGATTCTCGCTGCCTTCGCTGTTGCTAGGGGCTCTTCCTACCAATTTGACTTAAATACATTTAACAAAGTAAGAAGACTAACTAAAAATAAAAAACATATCTTACCAAAACATAACAAGTATATTTTCTTGAGTGATTAGGATTCCTTTTAGTACAGACTTACAAACATTTCTTTATCACACACTTTTAAATGTATAATCCCAACTAAATTTATACCTACATACAAATCGACACAGACTACTTTATAGAATATTTTGTATGAAAAATTCTAAGGTCCTACTCTCACCCCCTTATACTTTGCGCATTGGTGCATTTAAGACATACCAAAAAGAAAAAGTTTAAAAAAATGCGATTTAGTGCTTGCGCATTGACCTTTAAGTTTATCACTCATACGTACTGTTGCCCTTGATCAAAAATTTTAATTTCATATAGGTGGCGTAGACTTGTCATTACTTATTGAGTCTAAACATAAAGGTAACCTTGTCACCTTTACAAACGGGTAAAGAAAAATAAAATCGCTATGGCTATATAAGTTCCAATATTTAAGGAAGTCGCACCACAGAATCAAAAAAATTTTTTTTTAATTAATCTCCCCCAAACCATATGCAGAATATGTGGATAAAAAGCTATTAACATATTTTTAAAAGAAGTAACATGGGGTGACCCTCTTAAGAGTGTATCGTGGCCAAAATAATTGTTGAGGCACTGATGTTAATAATAGGCGAAACAGTTTAAGGTTGACACATTTATGTAGCGGTCTTTATTTAAATCAAATTTTAAATTATAATAGAGATCTTTAAAAAACTTTGTGTTGCTGCTTCGCTGGTTTTTTCTCAAGTAGAGCTGCCATACTATATGTTGGTAGTGCCATATTCGCATAAGTGGCAATTCGATTTGGCGGCAGGCTTAACAATTTAAATTACGGCGGTAACAATAATTAAAAACAAACAAAGCAATATAATTGTACCGAAAATTCATAAATTTATTTATTTTGTTATATCCTTGCATTATAGGGTATTATAATTTCAGTCAAAAGTTTGCAGCGCAGTGAAGGAGACATTTCCGACCCTATAAATTATATATATTCTTGATGATCATCACCAGGAGGGTCCATCAAGCCATATCCGTCTGTCTTTTCTTGTTAAGCCGTGTTATTCGTCAAAATTGTTCAAAAGTGTTTTTCTGTTACAATTACTTATGACAACCGTATCCAAATCTATGCCGAGGGCCTCCACAGTAGCTTCTAATATGAAAACTGCGTTTCGAGAACTTATTTGGCACCTATCCAGAACCTCGACCAACTTTGGCGTTATGAAAGATTTTTTTTTTTAACTCTTTGGAATTTCGTATTTTCTGTTTTTTCCAGTTTTGCTTCGAACTGCATTCAGAGTCGGTTCAGAGTCGCCATCGCTTGAAGTTTGTTCATAGTCCATATCTAAGACTTCTTTTTCTGCCTCTGAAACTTCTGCATTGTCCATTGCGTGAATGATTCTAAATACGGTATCCAAATAAATTTCAAATAAATTTAACCTGTTGCGGTAAAGTTCTCCCGTACGATTAATATTTTTTTTAATATTAGAATATTCTTTATGCACCCGCAAAATTTGCTCTTTAATGTGATGCAAAGGACGTACTCGAATTTCCTTTCTCTCCCATACGGTAACCATCATTTTTGCAACAAGCTGAGCACTTTCGGATAAGGTTTGCTTCAGAAGAACTGTCCTGTAGAGCAAAGAGGACAGTACGGTCCTCTTTGACGGCAAAGTTTCCTCTTCATCAAAATTCAGATTCAGCTTTCCAACCAAAAAAGAGGTGCTCTCCATTTTGTTAACGATTTTGAACGAAATCAAATATTTGACAAGTCTAGATATGGGAAAAGATTTGCCTACCCAAAACTCATACTGGCTTACGTGCCGTATGAGTAATCTTTTTGGAAACTTTGAGACCATTGCGCAAGCCCTTAGACTTAATTTAAAATGTAGATACTTTAATAATTATTATATATACCACTAATTCATTCAATTCCGATTCATTTGCAACTATCAATATATCCTTTTGTTAACCTTAAATCCCAAAACCACAGTTATTAGCTACAATACAAGGTTTAAGGAGAAACAAGAACACGAGATTATGACAAAAACTTTTGTCAATTCTCATTAAGAAGGTCATCTATTGATAATCATAACATAATCGCAAACTCAAGGTTGCTAACAAAAAACACAATGCAGGTGCAATTAAGAAGAAACATCCTTCTAATTCTATCTACTCATAAAAATATCATAAAATGTAGTCAACACTGTAGAAGTTAAAAAGGACAATTAGTTTAATAAACAAGAAAGGAAGCTAGCTTCGGCCAGCCGAAGCTTATATACCCTTGCAGATCATTTCTTTTCATTTACAAATACATTAAATTTAAATTAACTTGCGCGTATGTTACAACAATCCAAATTTTAGCTGCTTTCGTATTACGTTGGCATTAATATTTGTATCCTTCCTATGGCAGCTATATAATATAGCCGTCCGAATTTTGTGAAATTTAATGCAAAATTTTGAAATGTTAAAGAAAAGCCATATCCCAGAGAAGAAGAGAATGTAATAAAAGTCAACAAAGATATAATTTTTTTCCTATAAATTTCCATTTAATTTTCCGACCTACCTATGTCAGCTATATGATATAGTCATCCATTTTTTTAGAAATTTTATTCGAAATTCAGAAACATTTAAAAAATAGTATTCCCAAAAGTAGAAGGTAATATTTCAAAAAACACCAAAGCTAGAATTTTTTTAGCTGAAAGATATAGTTGTCCGATCCGATCGGTTCCGACATATATTTTTCTTAACTTCCTCAATTTTTCACAATTGGCTGAGATTTTGATTAATTTGGTCTTCTGATTGGATAGTTGATTGAGTATATGACAATTGATGAGGAAGAGACGAATTACAGCATCGACCAGATACTAAGTTTGATTTGCCCAGCCGACAAAATCTCAAAGAAGGTCTCTGCACCAAGGAGTAAGTCAACCCGACGAGCTTTGTTGAAATATTCATCGTCAATTTCAGTGTTAGGGTTATGAGCGATACTAGGGGTGACACAAAAATCAAGCGTAAGTTCGAAATCGTTGAAGCGAGACTTGATACTAGTTGTAGTACGATGTTTAACCTGGCTACGTGAATCACCAATGCTGCGAATTTCAATGATTTTCTTCGTTCGTGGTATGAACTCTTGTGCAAACTCATCAGTAATGCTCGTCCCAGCCGCTGGCGTCCTTAACCACGCAGTCGCCAGGATGACATGATCTTGGTCGTGTTGCTGACGGACAATTGGATACTTGATGTCCCTTGCTAAGACAGTTTAGACACAGCCCTAATCTTTTTGCGTGATTAAAACGATACTCGAAAGAGAGATTAATAAACTGTGGGCACCGAAGTATTTTGTGTTCCGCACTTCAGCACATGAGACAGTTCTGAGCTGTACAGCTGAAGGATAAGTTAGGTTGATGCCTCTGTGGGCGTGAGTAGTAGGTTAATACGGGTGCTGGCTCACTTTTAATTGATCGTGATAAACCAATTAGCACCTATTAGTCACGCATGGCTGCACATTGACCTAATTAGCACCTATTAGTCACGCATGGCTGCACATTGACCTAATTAGCACATAGGTGTTATAATGACCTAATTAACATAATTAATCAATAAAAGTGTGGGAGAAAGTTGGAGGGGGAAAATGGAGTGTGAGAGAGGGGTCCGTTAAGATGCACACAGGTGTCAGAATGACCTAATTAACATAATTAATCAATAAAAGTGTGGGAGAAAGTTGGAGGGGGGAAAAATGGAGTGTGAGAGAGGGGTCCGTTAAGATGCACACAGGTGTCAGAATTTGTGATTGGTTGTGGTGTGAGAAAGGTGGGGGGGGGGGGGGAAAATGGAGTGTGTGGTGACCGTTAAGATGCACATAGGTGTTATAATGACCTAATTAACATAATTAATCAATAAAAGTGTGGGAGAAAGTTGGAGGGGAAAAATGGAGTGTGAGAGAGGGGTCCGTTAAGATGCACACAGGTGTCAGAATTTGTGATTGGTTGTGGTGTGTAGGAGTGTGAGGGAGATGTGTTTTCTCATGCCTAGAATTTGTGTGTAGGAGTGTGAGGGAGGGGTCCGTTAAGATGCACACAGTGTAGGAGTGTGAGAGAGGGGTCCGTTAAGATGCACACAGGTGTCAGAATTTGTGATTGGTTATGGTGTGTAGGAGTGTGAGGGAGATGTGTTTTCTCATGCCTAGAATTTGTGTGTAGGAGTGTGAGGGAGGTGTGTTTTCTCATGCCTAGAATTTGTGTGTAGGAGTGTGAGGGAGGTGTGTTTTCTCATGCCTAGAATTTGTGTGTAGGAGTGTGAGGGAGGGGTCATGCCTAGAATTTGTGGTTGCACAAAAACAAATGAGATCGTTTATTTAGTCAAATGCGTTTTTATTTATTTAATCATATTCATGTAACATTAGTTTCCATTGAGTTTTTTAAACAAATTAATGTATCGTTCCATCAGTTTTTGGACATCTTCTTCTTTCTTTTCAATATGCATACACCTGCAGGTGTCAGGTCCGACTTTACAATCATCATATGCCCATGCACAGGATGATAGGTGTTCCCCATACTTGGAATGAATTACTGGGGTGGCTTCAACATCTTTAAAAAATGTATGAAATGATTTCAACCTCGAAACATGTTCCTTGAAGATCTCACTCCCATACTCTTTTAAGAACTCTTCAATTTTTGAGGAAATCATTTTTTTTTCTTTCAACGTAATAGGTTGAATGTTTATCTTAAACTAAAGTCTGTTGGATATAAATCGTTGTATTATACTTAGAAAACAGCTGTTAAATAATACAACAGCTGTTGATAGACCCACCCTCAAAAACAAAATCAAAACAATAGATTTTTTTTTTTAGTTTTTTCTTTATTTTAGAATTTCAATATATGATGAAATTAATTTTCTAACTTTATATTGTTGAATTACAAAATGAAAACAAGCACACGTTTCTATATTATCATTAGAAAATTTACATAAATTAAAATGTTCTCCAAATGTTGTTTTTATAAACTCCTTCACGTCAATACTCATGAACATGTCCTTTGACTCCAACAGTAATTTCAAGTCCTCTTTTGAAATCATATTTCCAAATGTATTGATAAATAAATTAATTTTATTTATCAAGGAAGAATAATTCGGTATATTAAGATTTTTATTAGAATCCGACATTTCGTAAACTTCTTTTCTCGACCCACAAATTGTGAATGAAAGAATGAATGATGAAAAGTTGTTGTTGCTAGCAGTTTTCTTTTGTGTAAAAGTTTAAGATTTTATGAGCATTGTTGAGTGAGCAGACACCATCTAGAGCATGTAATGAGCAATATGGCAAGTGTTTTCCATCCATTATTTTTAGAGAGGGACATCCAATTTCATCAATGTTAATTACATCATCAATTTTTAAAAATTTTTGTATGAATAACCTTTTTTGATATCCTTTACAAATTATTTCCTTTTTTCTAATTATTTCTCTTAAATACATTTGTATTTCTTTGAAAAAGTATACTCCATCGTTCCAATAAATTTTATGATGTTTTTTTGTTAACCAAGTAGCTGTTTTTCTACATTTTTTATTCAATTCAATAAAATCATGTGGAGAGTGTATGAGAAAATTAGAGTTCAAGTTTGTTTCGTTCTTGAATACGACTCCAATTTCTTTTAGAATAAATTTATTATTATTCCCTTGAAATCCTTGAACATCAATTGCAACAATATCTTCACTCATGATTACTTGATTGTTTGTTAGACAATCCGCTGAACTAGACCATTCAACGGGTTATATTCAACTAATCGATCATGTATCAGCACGCAATATACTTGAACATTTTCGATAGCGGGCTTGCTAAGTTCAATTGAAATCCTAACATCAATGGGTCCCGATTTAACCATTTCATTTTGATATGATAAGTCTATTACGATAATAGGAGCTTTAGCTTTAAACTCTGCAGGTGATAGTAAAGGAGATTCACTTCGATTATAGTAGCTAGTTTGAAACTTGCAATACATTTCATAAAGGTGGGCAAATCGTTCTTTCTCAAAGTCCAAATTCAAGTCATCGTAGGGATATGTTTCAGAGTTTAAGTAGACCTTTAGATTTCTTAAATTGTTTGTAATCAGATGGTGATTATCTTTAAATGCAATTAAAGCAAAACGTGGACGTTCGCGGTTAGCCGCTAATTTAACATTCCAAACATGATGTGTTCCATTACTTAGTTTAGGATTAATGTATGTATCCCAACTACGGAATGCAATCGGTAGATTGGATCCACTTTTTATAATATCATACATTTTAATTTTCGTTGAATCGCTGGGTGTTATATGAGGAATTTTCCATGTAATATTAGTCATATTGAGATGATATTTTCCGACTCTTACTCCATTCTCATTTTTATCTTCCTCAAGTACATCATTTAAATTTTTTGATATCAATAGTACTAGTTCATGTTTACAATTTAATAAAACTTTTTTGAAATCTTCAGCAAATCCAAGTAGATTTTTAAGGGGTATTGAAAAGTTAAAGTTGGGGCTTAAATTGAAATCGGATCCTCCACTCCATCCAGAATTGTAAAGTCTCTTGCTTTCAAATTGATTTAAAGAAACAAAGTTTTTTATTGTAGAAGTAATACCACTAAACCTTGTTCTATCTATCTCAACACCATTTATTTCATAACGTATTTCATCTAAAAAGTATGCCATGCAATTATTTCTCATCCTCCCAATAACATTTTGAGTTTCTACCGCCCCCCCTTCCTTAATTAGAGTAATATCTCCTTGAAAATTTAGAAGACTCTCATGGGGGAGTACATATAAATCTTGATTTTGAATTGTAATTCTTATCTCATCATTCGGTTTAAATGATTGTTGATAGGGTGAATAACTGTGATATTCTTTCTTCGATATACTATCATCAGAGAAAGGTTTTTCTCGTACCACCAATATTTCATTCAGACCCATAACTTTAGTTAAACTCGTACTTTGAAGCCCAATGATTTAAGAATTAACTTGTTTTTTAATGTAATTGTGTGTCTTTTTACTTTCGATCCTCTTCCTATAACTTTATGTTTGAAAGTGTGCTGATGATGGTAAGTATCATCTCTTTTATTATATACAATCATTGTATTAGTCTTAAATGTAAACGAATTGTATAGTTTTCACCGCGTAAATTAATAAGTTCACCGTTCTGATCAGTTATGTGTATAGAGAGTGTACTTATTTCTCTAGTGTTGACTGGTAAGTAAATGAGATTGTGTGGTGTGATATTCATTTTATAGCCCGGTGGAACATTAATTCCGAATTCGTATAATGAATGATCTTGCCTACTATCAATATATGATCCGCTCACAATATTACATACTAAACGTATTGTGTTTATTTTTAAAATGTTAACAGGTTGATCCGATATATAGGTTTTTTTCAGGTCGGGGTAGATTATTTTTTTATTGAAACCAAGCAATTGCCCAATGGAGTTGTTTCTATTAAAATAAATAGGTTCCTTGGTAGTTGTAATATGAACTTGAAGTGTGTTATTATTACTTTCCATTTGAAATGTTTTCTCAAGATCATAATCATTTAGTTTATTTTTTAGAAAATCATAAATATCATTGAGTTCATATGATCCTATGGGGAGTTGAATAACTTTATCACCAATATGAAATAGATTATTATTTATATCAACATTGGGTATAGAGTTGTACATATGAAAGTCAATGAGTGCACACTCATAGTCACCATTCGTGAGTTCTATGGGTGGGAAATAAGTAATGTTTGTAATGGGTTCATTACCATTTAGTGTAAGAGTGAATGATCTACTCATTTTGGAATCTAATAATGAACTGTGAAAATATAGCCTACAGAACGAAACTTATATTCTCAAATAATTATAAATTCATTAAAACCCTTCCTATATCTTCCTTTTTCCATATCGTTATCTTTACTTATTATGAGGAATCCGTATTTATCACTCCAGCACTTTTGACAAATTTTCATAAATGAATCATAAGACATATCAGTATTTACATGATCACGATATATATGTCGCATATTTAAATCATCTTGTTTAAACATTATAATCATATTCGCATTATCACGTATTAGATGTTTTGGAATATGAGTATACGTTTGACATAGGTAAAAAGAATCTATATTTTTATGACGTCCCATACAAAAATATGAACGAATATTGTTTTGTTTTTCACAAGCAACATCATCAAAAATCATAATAGAGTTTTCTTTAGCCTTAGCGGGTAGTAAAACTTCATCATTTTGTGAGAATGTATAATATCCCATACCTTTTATCGGTTTAATTAGTTTCTCTAAATACTCATACTTTGGTTGATATAAACTCTTTGAGAATACATATATATTCTCAAATTTAAGACCGTTTGGACTTTCAATAAGACTGAGCATAACATTTGTTTTTCCACAGTTTGACGGACCGACAACCAATGCTCTTATTGTATTGGGTAATAAAGAACTATGTCGTGGAACTGAATTTTTAAATGATTGATCACTACCCTCGATATTTCTAACATAGATTTCTTGTTTTTGACGTATTAAACGCATATTCACGTCTGTAATGTAGTTCATTCGATGAGAAATGCTCCTTGATTAAACATTATATAAAATGGGTAAAAGTTTTTATAATTGTTGCAGTCAGAGTTCAAACTTGAAACGAGGTAGTGGTATTATCAACAAAATAATTAACACACTTCCATTTGAAGCACATATTCCTGGCTATAATTTTTGTGGACCTGGAACAAAGCTTAAACAAAGGTTGGAGCGCGGTGATCGTGGGATAAATCAATTGGATGAAGCTTGTAGAGTACATGATATTGCATATTCACAAAATAAGGATCTAGCTGATCGACATAAGGCTGATGCAATATTAATAAATAAAGCGTGGGAACGTGTTGGAACAAAAGATAGTAGTATTGCGGAGAAAACAGCAGCATACTTGGTTACAAATATTATGAAAACAAAAAAGAAATTCGGAATGGGTGTGAAGAAGAAAACAAAGAGAAAATGTAAGAAGAGGAGATCAAAGGTAAAGAGTTTTTCAAATGTTGTCCAAACAGGAATGCGGGCATTGAAAACTCAAAAACCACTAGATCTAATGAGTGCAATCAAGGTTGCGCGTAAGGCAGTCAGTAAAACAATTGGTAGAAATAAAAAAAAAAAATTAAGATTCCTCGCGTTATTAATGTACCGAAAATTGGTGGTTTTTTACCTATTGTACCCATTTTGACTGCATTAAGTGCATTAGGTAGTCTTGCCTCTGGTAGTGCAGCCATTGTTAAAACTATTAATAATGCAAATATTGGAAAAAAACAATTAGAAGAGAGTAAACGACATAATACAAAAATGGAAAGTATTAAGGTGGGTGAAGGTATGTTTCTAAAACCTTATAGAAAAGGTTATGGATTATATCTCAATCCATTTAGAGGAAATCCAAAAAACTGATTACTAAGCTACCTAAAAAACCGCTTTCAAATTTTGAAATTTGGAATTTTGCTCAAAAGTATATTCCACATTTCCGAGGTGTGTTTATGAGAGACTCACTACCAAAATCTCCGTGGAGAGAAGAGTCAGGAATTATAAACCTAGATGATAGTTCATCAAATGGTACACATTGGGTAGCTTACAACAAAAATAAAAACAGTATACATTATTTTGATAGTTTTGGAAATTTACAGCCCCCAAAAGAAGTTGTGAAATACTTGGGGAATAATATTAACTATAATTATGAGAGAAAACAAGTTTTCAATAGTACCAACTGTGGACACCTCTCCCTCCAATTCTTACTCTCTATCTCTCCCTAACTTTCTCGTTATGGTCAAGTGACTTCTCTTTGATTCTCTATGATTCTTGAAACTCACTCTATTCCACATGCTATTCGCTGTTATGATTGGTCAATTCTAAATCAAGAAAGAGATAGAAAAAGGAGGGTTAGTTTACCAAAAGGTATAAAAACTCGATCAAAAGTTATTTTAAGTCGCATTTGAAAAACCACTTGTAAACAGTCTCAACCCAAGTTTTAAGTTGCAAGTTTTAATCTAAATCATCTCGCAAACAAGAAAAACAGTTGAAACAATAATAACAAGAAAAAAAAAAAACAACTATAAAAACAACTATAAAACAACTACAAACAACAAAAACAATAACAAGAAGAAAAAAACAACTATAAAAACAACTATAAAAACAATTATAAAACAACTATAAAACAACTACAAACAACAAAAACAACTATAAAACAACTACAAACAACAAAAACAACTATAAAAACAACTACAAACAACAAAAACAACTATAAAAACAACTATAAAACAACTACAAACAACAAAAACAACTATAAAACAACTACAAACAACAAAAACAACTATAAAAACAATAAAAACAATAACAAGAAGAAGAAGAAACAACTAGATGAAGAAACAACTACAAATGGTCAACCCAGAAATGATGAAGGTACTCAAGGATTTTAATGCTAACCTACCAAAGCCTCTCTTAACAAAGACAAAGATGGAATCGGATGTGTGCTACCCTATTCGACGAGCTCAACGTAAAAAAACCAGCTTTGGAATGGCCCTCACTCTTGAACTTGAAGAGTATATGTTGTACTTACCGGAACGATACTCGACTTTAGATGATTCAACCATTGAATATATAAAAGATAATCTGTTTTGTATTATTAAAAGGAATGATAACAATCTCTATTTAGAATTAAATAAAGCTTAAAATGTATTCATTTTTAATATTATTATTAATGTACTTATTTTCTCAAATAAAGCTTAAAATGTATTCAATTTTAATATTATTAATGTATTTATTTTCTCAAATAAAAATAAAATTTCATTAAACTCAAAACACTTTGTTATAAATATTTATATTATACTACATTTCCCCCCAGTACCACATGAGTATCAGAGAAAACTAGAACAATGAAGCGAAATCTTTTAGAACAGTTGACGAAAAGTAGGAATTCATTAAAAAGAAAATTTAATGAATTGAAGCAAATAAAAAATGAGAACGTATCAAATTTGGAGGAAACTTTTAAACCTATTACAGAACCTTTAAATGAATTACTAAATGAAAATAAAAAATTAAATAAAAACAAAAAAAAGTATATTAATGATACACACAATGTTAAGACCAAATTCAAGAAAGAGAAACTAAACGTACCTAAAAGTAATAAAAGGGTACAGGAGAGAGTAATTGAAAGTGATGATGAGAGTGATGCGTATGTTGATGCTTACTCAGAACACTCTCACATAGATGAATCTGACATTTCTCAGCAATCTCTTATAGACGAATCTGATGTTTCACAACAGTCTCTTATAGACGAATCTGATGTTTCACAACACTCTCATATAGATGATTTAAATGAAAGTGTATATGAAGAAACCGGGGTGAAGTATAATATCAACATTAATCAGTTAAAACAAGAAAAGATTTTAGATAATAGTTATGGACCAAGAGAAGAAAATAATATTTTAATGTTGGGTAATAGTACGCTAAAAATTAAAAAAAATGAAATGGAATTAGGAAGTGGAAATTTTTGGACTCTATCACCTGGTTTATACTCTTTAATTTTTCATAACAATCCTAAGACTTTTACTAAGAATGATTTAGAATCATATAGAAACATTTTAATTGAAACAAGTGCTCACAAAAGAAACTATCAACCAGATGGTCAAATAAAAGGAAATCGTTCTAAAAAATATTCTTCAATTATTAAACCATTAATATCTTCGTCTTCAGTAAATAAAGAATATACTGGTTCTGGGTATATGAGACTACAAAAATTACCACCAAATTATGTATATTGGGATAATGTGAATGAACTTGTTGAAAGATTACAACTCTTAATGGCATCAAGAGCTGCTGGTAATAATAACCATACAAATGAAATTCTTTCAATAATAGAAGAATTGCGTGAAGCAAAAATAATATATTAATAAAATGGAAAACATTTTCTCATTTTGTTTAATAGTAAAATGTCTATTGACAAGTTTGGTCACTTTTCAAATGATAGAGATTTTTCCTCACTTTTCAAAAGGGAAGTTGAGAGTCTTACAGGTTTAAATCTAGATACTGATGGTCACATAAATGTTCAGAAAAAAAGAATTAAAAACTCTTCAAATCCAATAAATGGAAATGATTTGGCTAATAAATTTTATGTAGATGAGAAAATTAACGAAGCGAAATCACAACAAATCGAAACTATAACTAAATCATTTCATCAACGAAATAAAAGAGTATCAGAGTTGGAAAGTAAAGTAATAAAAATGCTAACTCAAATGGAGTATATACATAATAGATTAAAAGAGCTTCTTGATAAAATGGAAAATCTTAACAATTTCATAAATCAAAATTTACGGAAAAAACCCACACCAATCAATCGTTCTGATCAGATACAAATAGATGGAACGATTCTTCGAGGTAGTCCATTTTCACATCGTAAAAACGAAGAAGAGGTCTTAACAATTAATGTGGATCATACATAAATATACCGTTCTTTCATTATTTATTTTATAATTAAAATGACAGTTGATAAGTTTGGTTGTTTTTTAAATGAGAAAGAGTACTCAAGAGATATAACAAAAGGTGTGGAAAAATTTCAAAGTATACTCAATGATTATGATGGACATTTAAATATTCAGAGGAAACGATTTAAGAATTCCCTACCCCCCATTCATGAAAATGATATTGCAACAAAATTTTATGTTGATGATGAAATAAGTAAACTAATACAGAATACATCTAGTGAAATTTCTAAACAACCACAGAAACAAGAAATCTTTAGATTAAGACCTCGAATCAATAATATTGAGGGAAAAGTGAGTGAAATTTCTAAAAAATTGGACTATCTCTTGAAAACTATTAATAAGATAGTAGAGGATATAAATGAAATAGAAAGTAACATTTTCAATTATATCATTGCACCGACTGCAGTTTTAAAAAGTGAAACTGAATCTTTAGAGAAGAAACCATTTGTAGCAAATCAAATAAAGTCATGAGTAAACGAGATATTGTAAATGAATTACATCGACCATCATTCAAGAATTTTCCAAGACGTAGAGTTATAGTAAAGGGTATTAATGATTTATGGCAGGCTGATTTAGTTGAAATGGGGGCATATGCATCATCGAATAAAGGCTTTAGGTATCTATTAACAGTTATAGATACCTTTTCTAAATATGGATGGGGTGAAGCAATAAAATCAAAAAATGCAGAAGAAGTTACAAGAGCAATGGAAAAAATAATAAAATCTGATCGTGGAGTACCAAAGAATTTACAAACAGATAATGGAAATGAATTCTATAATAAACAATTTAGAGAATTAATGAAACGATATGAAATTAATCATTACTCAACATTTAGTACTCTTAAAGCATCTATTGTGGAACGTTTTAATAGAACATTAAAAGAACTTATGTGGCGTGAGTTCAGTTTTAATGGAAAATACACATGGCTTCAAGTATACAAAGAATTGATTAATAATTATAACAATAGGAAGCACAGAACCATTAAAATGAAACCCATTGATGTTAATGCTAAAAATGAAAAGCAGATTTTGATGACATCATACAATCATCTAAAAATATTCACAAATGGAAAGTTTAAAGAGGGGGATCATGTACGAATAAGTAAATATAAGCATGTCTTTGAAAAAGGTTATACTCCAAACTGGACAACGGAAATTTTTCGAATTCGTAAAGTACAAAATACATCTCCCACCACATATTTACTTGAAGATTTGAAGGGTGATCCAATTCAAGGGGGCTTCTATAAACAAGAAATTAAAAAAACAAAATTCCCTAATACTTATCTTGTTGAAAAGATTCTGAAACAAAAAGGTGATTATGTGTTTGTACGTTGGCTAGGCTTTTCAAAATCAGAAGATAGTTGGATTCACAAAAAAGAAATTCTATAAAAACAAGTGAATGCGTAGAAAAATTAAATGTTACACATTGACGTCAATGTGTGAAACCAAATTATGTTTCTGCTTGGGTATACATTCGGCATTAATAAATTGGATAAAATCATATTTACACCATCGTCTTTATAGAGTGAATATTAATGGAAATTTCCCTGGTTCCTATTTGGCAACCTCTGGCCTTCCTCAGGGGAGTGCTATGGCCCCTCTGCTTTTCATAATATTCATTAATGATGTCAAGTTCTGTCTATCTTCAGAGTGTCTACTGTATGCAGATGATTTAAAATTTAAGTCTGATTTTAATTTTTAAGTCTATTAACTCTTGGTGTAGCCGAAATGCGCTTCCTCTAAACATAAACATGTGCTTCTATGTGACTTACAGTAAATCTGTATATAATTTCGTCCCACCCTATAATATTAATGGCAGCTACGGCAGTAATCCTTAGATCTAGGAGTGATATTTGACTCGAGATTTAAGTTCTTAGCACACTTCGATTATATCATGCTCAGAGCCTATGCCATGTTTGGATTTTTGAAGCGGAACGCATCGCTATTCACTGATCCCTACACCAGACTTGCGCTTTATTTTGCATTTGTTCGATCTAAACTAGAATATGCAGCTCTTATCTGGAATCCCTTTACTACCACTAATGGAAATAGAACGACTACAGAAACAATTTCTTAAATTCGCTTTTTTGCCGTAAGATTGTTAGACTCTGTTCCTTTATATCACCAGCAATGTAAGGTTGATTACCTACCATCCCTTGCTCATCGTAGAAATATCCCTGCCATTTGCTTCATCTTCGATTTTGTGAATGGTAGTATCGACTGTCTACTCTACTACTACTCTAGAAAGTTGGATTTAATGCTCCGTCTAGACAACTTACGAATTTTAATCCCTTTTTTCTCGAGTTGAGGCGGACTAATTATTCCCAAAATGAGCCCCTCTATAGGGCTTTATATGAGTTTAATGCACTCCCAGTTGACATGCAATTAGACTATTGCCAAAAAAAAAAAAAATTTTAAGCATAGGTTAGTCAATTATGATGTAAATTTGAGTACGTAAGATAAACAAACACCTATGCACCAAACAAAAGTAGGTACAAATTTGAATTAATAAATATATATATTTTTTTATTATTTTTTTAATTTGATTTTGCAAATATATATATAGATTTTGTTTTTTAATTTTAGTTTATTTATTGTATTTGTTTATTAAATCAATAGCTTTAATCCTAAGGTATGGTGCCTGGTGGCATTGAAAAGTATCCGGGCCCTCTCTTACATCATCGTCGCGACGACGCGTCGGCCCAGGAACATGATAGCATATGTACGCCATATTTCGATTTTCTCTTACCAACTTTCTCCATCCATCAATGATCCTCAAAAATGAAATTACCATTTTTTTAGAGGAATATGGTATTTTATCACATACGTTGTTGTTGATATTCATGACGTTGTCGATGCTGTTCAACTGTTTTTTGTTGTTTTCTTAATGTTTTTGTTGCTGTTTAACTGTTTTTTTTGTTGTTTTCTTGATGTTTTTGTTGCTGTTTAACTGTTTTTTGTTGTTTGCTTGATGGTTATGTTGCTGTTTAACTGTTTTGTTGTTGTAGTTGATTTGTTGTTTGTTGTTTAGTTAATTTTTTGATTGTTGTTTAGTTGATTTTTTGTTTGTTGTTTAGTTGATTTTGTTGTTGCTGTTTAACTGTTTTGTTGTTGTAGTTGATTTGTTGTTTAGTTGATTTTTTGTTTGTTGTTTAGTTGATTTTGTTGTTTGATGATTTTTGTTTGTTGTTGTGGTTGTTACTGATGTTGCTGCTGATGCCTCTAACAAGGATCCAGTGGACTTTGAAATCGAACTCAAGTTGCTTTACAGTAACTTCTCATTTTTATCCCCCCTTCATATGGGGAGCATGCTTTTCCACCATCCCTCCCTCGCAATTTTTTAGAAACCTTTTTCCTCATTATAAGTAATTAATATTCAAATGGGCTTCATATGTACGTTAGAAAGACCACACACCCAAGTGAGAAATTGTCGCTCACCTTCCACCCATCCCCCACATCCCCATGTAACAATATTGATCACCTGACCTTTTTTCTCATTACGAGCAATTAATTTTCAACTATGTATTTACAACTATTTCTATGTACGAGAGAAAGACCGCACACCCAAAATAATTAAAGATGGTTATCATCTCACAAGTTAATGTGGGAAAATAGTTTCAAATACAGATTTCTCTTTCCGCCCCAGAACGTGTTAAATTGATTCTAAGTTTCTTTCCTTTCCACAAATGACTCATGAAGATGACATAAAAGGGACTCGCACAAGAGGTACCCGAACCTGCGCACCTGTAACAGTACCCGACCGCAAAAAAAGGGACAAGGCACAAGCCTTAAGGCGCGCGCTTATTGATAAGATCGTGAACCTCACGCAATGTCCCAGGCTAGCTCTAACACGTGCCATAATAGGAGTTGAAATCACGAACCCGCACTTCTCCGTACCTGCAATTTGAACTCCCAATAAAAAGTCAGAGTTTATTTTATACCATAATAATATATTTATTCATTTATTTTGGGATTCTAAACATATTTCATTATATATTGAAATTAATTTTCTGACTCCATCCCGACGATTTGCACAAAAGTGACAGGCGTATGCTGCTGGTGTCAATTCGGGATTACAGAATGTAAAGTGTTCACCATAATTCGAAGTTTTAAGATCATATCCACCTTGATTCATGAACATCGTTTTGTGTTTATGAAGTATTGAAAGTGGTGACCAATTACCTCCCCTTTCAAATCTTGAATAAATTGATCAATTTGAACTTTAACAAGAGAGAACGCTATAGTCGGGTGCCCCGACTATCAGATACCCGTTACTCAGCTAAGGGAGTGCGAGGGAGATAGATATATAAAATCTTTGATCGGGCATAACTTTTTAACGAATGGTCAGATTTGAAAAATTTCTTCTACATTTCGATAGGTATTGATAGTCACAATAAAACTGCATTTTTACTTTTCCAAAATCTTTAATGGTGTAGGCGCCAGACACCTTTCAAAAAATGGTGTAGGGTGATTGAGGGCATTAGAGGGGGCGTGGCACAATTTTGAAATAAACTTGCGCTGCGTAGGAACTCCAAGAATATGCATGCAAAATGCCAATCCTCTAGCTTTTATAGTTTCCGAGATCTCAGCGTTCATACGGACGGACAGACGGACATGGCTAGTTCGACTCGGCTAGTGATCCTGATCAAGAATATATATACTTTATAGGGTCGGAAAAGCTTCCTTCTCCCTGTTACATACTTTTGCACGAATACAATATACCCTTTTACTCTACGAGTAACGGGTATAAAAATGACGTATATAACATTTTTTTCTTGGTATCAAAGTACTTTTAAAAATTTTTAAAATAATGTATGCATTGTTTAGAGCACAAACCCCGCCCCTAAGTCGTGTTTCTCAATATGTAAACCGGTTTCCCTTAAACCTGTTTAGGGACGGACAACCAATTTCCTTAATATTAAAGAACTGACAATTTCCAAAACTTTTCTGAAGAAATCATTTCTTTTCCACCACTTTACAAATAATTTGTTTTCCGTTTGTAATTGACTTTAGATACTTTCGAGTTTGAGAAAAACTATTTTATGCATCGTTCCAATAAATGTTATGATGTTTATCGGTTAACCAAATTGCAGTCTTTCGAGATTTTGTATTAAGTAAAGTGAAATCATATGGTGGTTCTATTACAGAACTATTATTCAAGTTAGGATCCTGATCAAATACTAATCCTATTTCATTTAGAATGAAATTGTTATTATTACCGAAAAAGCCTTGCACATCAACTGAAACAATATCTTTCAACATTATGAAAGATCAATAACAAAGATAAAGGGCTTTCAATTTAAATTCATTTGGTGCTGATCACGTGACCTTTTCCTCATTATGAGTAATTAATATTCAACTGGGCTTTCTTTATACGTGAGAAAGATAGCTCACCTTCCACCCATCCCCGACATCCCCCATGTAACAATACTGATCACGTGACTTGTTTCCTCATTATGAGCAATTAATATTCAACTGTCAAAGTATTTAAAGATTGTTATCTAAGACAAACATGTCCGATCATTTTAGGGAACGATGTATCCTATGATTGTAAAACTAATAAAGAAATGAAAACAACGTCCAATGAAATAAATCTCACAAGTTAATAATTCTCAGATGTAGGAAATAAATTGATTTTAAAATTTCTTTTCTTTCCATAAATGGCTCATAAATATCTTATAAAAGGGAAGTGCACAAGAGCCTGTAGAAATTTTGTCGTATTCATTTTTTTGTTTAAATATTTTTGCTTATTAATTTTAATTATTTTATTAATATTTAAGTATTATTTTATTAATATTTAAGTATTTATCAATTTCAATTATTTTACTTATTAATTTATTTATGAAGTTAATCTTCTTTTTCTATTCTTGTGATTTACATTAAAAGAGGTAGACACATGTTTCCGACGGTAATTCAGGATTATAGTATGAAAAGTCGTCAAAATAAATCTTAGTTTGCGATCATCTCCATCTAATTCATGATTATAGTTTTTATACTTTGGTGATGTTGAAAATATTGATCGAAATATTGATAGTAAACAACTATAAACCAGCTAATAAACAACATAACAGCTAATAATCAAAACCAAATTATTTTCTCTTCTATCTTAAATTTCTTATGTTTTTTTTAGTTTTAAGATTTTTAATGATAGTTAGTAAGACAAAATTGATTAATGTTAAATGTTACCCAAAGTGACTGGTGCCATAATTAAAAGGCTTCACCTAGCCTATAGCACTGGGATAAAACTAAAATAAATAAATAAATATATAAATAGTAACAAGGCATCAGTTAAACCAATTCTTGAACATATAAATCAATTTCATAGTTATATTTCTTATCATATCTGGTCTCGAATTTATAATGATGTATATAACATTAACTTCCTTACAGTAAATTTCTTTAAAAAAACCAATGCTTAGAAAACAAAATCCTCCCTTAACATGTGCACACAATATGAAAACCGGTTTCCTCAAACCTGTCCAACACAACACATTTTCTTGTTATTGATTAGTAAACAATTATCAAAAAACTTAACATCAAAATTTTTAACATACAGAATAATACTAATATTTGAGATATTATTCTTCTTAATCCTACCTGCTTAAACATAGAAAACTAATAAATGAATACTCGATACAAATTACTGATAGATTATTAATATAAAATACTACTTTACTAACACCGACTCAATACTCATTACATTGTTGTAACGAAACGAAAAACAAGAGAGTTAAGAATATCACGTTGATAATTTTATTATACATATCATTAAATCTTTCCATTCCGATTATTTGCAAATATCTCCCAAAAAGATTTAAAAGTATCAGTTAACAGAATATAAATAAAAAACGATAAAAGGGTTAGTTAAAAATGTGTCATCCATAATTTAAAAGTCATTAAGCAGGAGAACTATTGATAACTAGGTAATAATCCTAAAGTTATGATTACCAACAGCAATACAAAAAGGTGATGATATAAGGTTTGTTAAGTGCAACGAACACAGCAATATCTATTGTAGGTAAAATTCTGGGCATGACCCCTCTCTCACACTCCTACACACAAATTCTAGGCATGATAAAACACACCTCCCTCACACTCCTACACACAAATTCTAGGCATGATAAAACACATCTCCCTCACACTCCTACACACAAATTCTAGGCATGATAAAACACAACTCCCTCACACTCCTACACACAAATTCTAGGCATGAGAAAACACATCTCCCTCACACTCCTACACACCATAACCAATCACAAATTCTGACACCTGTGTGCATCTTAACGGACCCCTCTCTCACACTCCATTTTTCCCCCTCCAACTTTCTCCCACACTTTTATTGATTAATTATGTTAATTAGGTCATTATAACACCTATGTGCATCTTAACGGTCACCACACACTCCATTTTCCCCCCCACCTTTCTCCCACACTTTTATTGATTAATTATGTTAATTAGGTCATTATAACACCTATGTGCTAATTAGGTCATTATAACACCTGTGTGCATTCATGCGTGACTAATTGGTGCTAATTAGGTCAATGTGCAGCCATGCGTGACTAATAGGTGCTAATTGGTTTATCACGATCAATTAAAAGTGAGCCAGCACCCGTATTAACCTACTACTGGCGTGACCTCTGTTTGCTCAAGTTGATTAGTTGAGTTTCGGGTTATGGGTGGCTAGATTCTAGGAACTGACAATGGCCTTCGACAAGTTTAACGAAATTGTCCCAAGTGGGTAACGTGATGTAGTTCAAGGATTCATTCCACTTTCGATTAGTTTCCTGGTCTAGCTTGCTAGTGATGATCGAAATTAGCATTAATTGAGCGATATCTGACTCGTTTCCCAAGGAGAAGAAGGAATTATAGAGGCAGAAGCATTGTCGATAAGACTACGTAATTGTTTCCCATTTGGTTTGGAGGCGAGTTTTTAGCAGAGCATGTAAAAAACAGTTGACTATTTCTAGCTGTCTAAAAATAACTCTCACTTTGGGACCCTTTGAGCAAACAGTCCCATAGAAACTGTTTATTTTGTTTCAAAAGGTTTTCGGTCTTTGCTCAACCAGTAACCGATTTTTTTGGTTCTAAACTGTTTCGGTTGATTAAAGACCGTTTGAACTGAACGGAGAACAAAAACGGTCTTTTGACTTTTTATACCTATGTGTTTAAGCTACAGGTATGTTCTATACACCAAAAATGTTGTTTGTTTTTATACGCGTTACTCGTAGAGTAAAAGGGTATATTGTATTCGTGCAAAAGTATGTAACAGGGAGAAGGAAGCTTTCCCGACCCTGTAAAGTATATATATTCTTGATCTGGATCACTAGCCGAGTCGAACTATCCATGTCCGTCTGTCCGTCTGTCCGTCTGTCTGTCCGTCTGTATGAACGCTGAGATCTCGGAAACTACAAAAGCTAGAGGATTGGCATTTTGCATGCAGATTCTTGGAGTTCCTACGCAGCGCAAGTTTGTTTCAAACAGGTGCCACGACCCCTCTAACGCCCACAATCGCCCTACACCATTTTTTGAAAGGTGTCTGGCGCCCACACCATTAAAGATTTTGGAAAAGTAAAAATGCAGTTTTATTGTGACTATCAATACCTATCGAAATGTAGAAGAAATTTTTCAAATCGGACCATTCGTTAAAAAGTCATGCCCGATCAAAGTTTTTATATATCTATCTCCCTCGCACTCCCTTAACTGAGTAACGGGTATCTGATAGTCGGGGCACCCGACTATAGCGTTCTCTCTTGTTTATTAATATTTTAAACAAAATTTAATTTTTAAAATTAAATTTTTTAAAATAGTTTGATTTTTTATTTTTAAAAATTTTAAACAAATGTATTTTAGATTTTATTATTGTCTCTTAAGTTTGAACGCGAAGTACAGAACTTTCCAGTTATACTTTTACCCAATGTAAAATATGAAAAACCGCGAATTCTTCAGAAGATGAAGATGATTTACTCGTATAACACTATCTCTTATACGCTTTATTAAACAAATAAAAACCGCGAGTTCTTCAAAAGTTGAAGGCCATTGTATCTATTTACTCGTATAACGCCATCACTTAGAGGCTTTATCTTACAAGACTTAAAACCGCGAATTGTTCGGGAGATGATGGCCATAACAGCATAACCTATGGCGCTTTATCATAAAAGTTGAAAAACCGCGAATTCTTTAGAAGATAATGGTAATCAGCACAGGTGCTAATAATTACGTCAATTAAAATATATATAGTGACATATCCATAGTTCCACATAACTCTATGCACACATACGCCCACACACACATACACCATCCCAGAATCTACCCTTCAGATAACCTCAGCCAACCAGTCTATATCCAATTACAAATGCGCCCAAACTTTAGACCAAACATCCAGAACGAATCAAGTTACATCATCAGTTCGTTCCCACACTTTTGGACGCTCAATGGAAAATTACCATGCGATTGAATCCTCAAATATCTAGACTAAACAATCGAATTGAGTCGCCGGTGCATTATCAATCAACAATCCAAAGGGCAATCAGAAAACTCACTCAATTAAATTTAACTCCACTCATAGAAAGCTCTAAAGCTCAAAACCGAGGTATGATCGTAAAAGAAGTTTAAGTTAAGAAGCGGGTTCAGTTTGAGACTTGTCAAAAGACAGTCAGTGTTCTTCCACAATAAAATAAAATTTTTATCCAGTTTATAATTAATTAAATAAAGTTTTTTTTTATTTTAAACTTATGGTTCAAACTTTTAATTGGCGCAGCCGGTAGGATCTTGAAGTCCTTTTAAAAAAAGTCATCGGTACTGATCAACTGAAGGATATTACTATACGACTGGTATATCCTGATCAGCGTAAAATCCGTGAATATACAAAAGACAAATATCGAGATCCGCTAAAGAATCTATGTGTAATTTACGCACACAGAAAATCAAATAAAAATCCAATTCGGTCAATAAGCGCTTAAAATTATAAAAAAAAGTGTCAATATTGAAAACAAAAATTAAATATGGCAAATCCACCAGTACTACCGCAGTTGTCTGAGATTCATCTGAATCAACTTATCGGACAAATCAAAGAGCTACCTTATTTCGACGGAAATCCATCGGAATTGAGTCGCTACATTGCCAGAGTGGAGTACTTATTGCAACTTTACCCTACTCAAGATGTTCGTCAAATCCACATTATTTATGGAGCTATCGAGAGGACCATTGTCGATTCCGCTCAAGCAGTCATCGAGGAGGAAAAGTCCAATACATGGGGAACAGCAAAAGTGGCCCTAATTAAAGCTTTCAAGGATCACAGGCCATACGAGGACATCATACAACATGTTCGTGACACCACTTACCAAGGAAGCATCAGTAAGTTCGTAAACGAACTAAAAACCAAATCTTCAATCGTACACAATAAGTTAGAGTTAGAATCAGATCCAACAGATAGGCTAATTTATATAAGCTCTTTAAACAAAACAATTAGGGATTGTATCAAAAGGAAACTTCCCGATAGATTGTATAATTCCTTGTCCAAGAAAGATATAACCACACTTGCCAACTTAAAGGAAGCAGCTATGGTTCTAGGCCATTGGGATGCAGATCCTTTTGATAACTATAAACCTAGGCGAAGGAATTCGGGAAATACACATCAAAACTATTATTATCAGAGAAACAATTCCTATTCTTATAGCTATCCAAGAAACAACAATAATAATTATCCAAGAAATAATAATAATTCAAACAATTCAACAAATCCTCAAAGTTCACCAAACAGAAATCAAACTTCCACTCAAAATCAGGGAAATTATCATGAGTTTAGGAGAAACTTAGATCAAGGTAGGGCCCAAAATCCCTTAAATTTCCAAGCATCAACTTCGAATAACTCCCCAAATACACCTATTAAAAGACAAAGAGAGAGTGACAGTTCGCAGAATAGAATGGACGTAAATTTTCAGCAAACTGCCTCGGATACAGAAAGTGTTGCCCCTATGTCAGAGTAATGATTAAAGGAAAACTTCTTCAAGCTATGATAGATACGGGGTCATCTATCAATTTAATGACGAAAAATTTTGGAAATAATGAAGATCAAGATGAAAATTTAAAAGTATACACAATATACGGATCAATGGAATTAAATAAAAGTATTACACTGGATCCATGCAAAATCTGCCCAGTTGAACAAAAGTTTTATTTACATAAATTTTCTGAAAATTATGATGTTTTGATAGGTAGAGACTATTTGAAAGAAAGTAAAGCGAAAATAAACTATGAAGAAGAAACAGTGACGTTAGGAGATATACTACTTTACATAAAATATGGTGAAAACGATATGGTAAAGGACAAGACCGCAGTAAAATGACTTAGTCCATCGCCAGTTGAAAAAAAGATTGAAGAGGATAAGACCGCATTAGAATGCCTTAATCCGCCCTTGTCAAAGGACCAATCATTTAATTTTGCCATTAATAATGAATTAAAAGAATGTAATGAGTGCAGATTAGAACATTTAAATGAAGAAGAAAAGGAAAATTTAAAGAAAGTTTTATTTGAATATAATGACATACAGTACAAAGAAGGTGAAAATTTGACTTTTACAAGTACTATTAAACATTCAATACAAACAAAACATGAAGACCCAGTATATAGGAAACCATACAAATATCGTCAAACCTTTGATGAAGAGGTTAATAAACAAGTAAATGAAATGATTGAACAGGGAATAATTCGTAAATCAAAATCTCCCTATTGTTCACCTATTTGGATAGTTCCAAAAAAGAGCGATGCATCAGGCAAGATGAAGTTTAGATTAGTAGTTGATTACAAAAATTTAAATGGGATCACTATTTATGACAAATTCCCAATACCAAGAATGGATGAAATATTGGATAAATTGGGAAGATGCCAATATTTCACTACCATCGATCTAGCCAAGGGATTCCATCAAATTCAAATGGAATTTTTTCCACTTCATTGGAAGAACACATTTTATCATTGAAAAAGGTATTTCAAAAACTACGTGACGCAAATTTAAAACTACAACTAGACAAATGTGAATTCATGAAAAAGGAAACAGAGTTCTTAGGCCACATAGTTACTACTACAGGTATTAAACCAAATCCAAAAAAGATAAGTGCCATTATAAATTTTCCAATACCAAAAACTCCAAAAGAAATTAAATCATTTCTAGGATTGTGTGGATTTTATCGAAAATTCATACCGGACTTTGCACATATTGTAAAACCAATGACAATTACATTAAAGAAAGGAGCTACAATTAATACTAGAGACAAACCCTACATAGAAGCATTTGAAAAAATGAAAGTTTTAATTACCTCAGACCCAATTTTAATTTATCCCGACTTCAGTAAAACATTTTCTTTGACAACAGACGCAAACATGGCTATAGGAGCCGTACTGTCACAAAATCATAAACCAATCTGTTATGCTAGTAGAACTCTTAACGAACATGAAATAAATTATGCTACCATTGAAAAAGAACTTTTAGCAATTGTATGGGCTACCAAATATTTTAGATCATATTTATTCGGTAGGTCTTTTGAAACATTAAGCGATCATAAACCTTTAGTTTGGCTAAATAACATAAAAGAACCAAATATGAAACTGCAACGATGGAAAATAAAATTAAACGAATATGATTATCAGATCAAATATTTGCCAGGAAAAGAAAATTATGTTGCTGACGCATTATCCAGGACCAAAATAGAAGAAAATATGTTTACGGATAATATTGAAGAAAACATACCAGAGGAAACAGCTAGTAGTGCAAACGCAACAGCCCACAGTGCTCAAGAAGATAACCAAAACTACATTTCCATAACTGAGAGACCATTTAATTATTTTTCCCGACAAATCGAATTAATTAAAGGAGATGAAGATAAAACCGCAGTAACACATTATTTTCACAAATTAAAAATTAAAATTATTTATAAAGAAATGACAGAAATCTTAGCAAAAGAATTAATTAAAGAATACTTATGTACTAAACAGAGCGCAATATATTTCCAAAACGATTCAGATTTTCTTATATTTCAAAAAGCTTACGTGGAAATTATAAATGCAAACCACTTGACGAAATTAGTTAGATGTACGATAAGACTTGAAGACATACTGACATATGCGGACTTTAAGGAAAAAATATTGAATCGACATATAGAACTTTTACATCCAGGAATCGAAAAGACTACTAAATGGTTTAGAGAAAAATATTATTTCCCCGATTATCAAAAATTAATTCAGAATATTATAAATGAATGTGAAACTTGCAACATTGCTAAAACGGAACATAGAAATACCAAATTGACCTTTGAACTTACTCTAGAAATCCAAAATATAAGAGAAAACAAGAGAGAACGCTATAGTCGGGTGTCCCGACTATCAGATACCCGTTACTCAGCTAAAGGAGTGCGAGGGAGATAGATATATAAAATCTTTGATCGGGCATAACTTTTTAACGAATGGTCCGATTTGAAAAATTTATTTATTTTATTGATAGTCACAATAAAACTGCATTTTTAGTTTTCCAAAATCTTTAATGGTGTGGGCGCCAGACACCTTTAAAAAAATGGTGTAGGGCGATTGAGGGCGTTAGAGGGGGCGTGGCACCATTTTGAAATAAACTTGCGCTGCGTAGGAACTCCAAGAATATGCATGCAAAATGCCAATCCTCAAGCTTTTATAGTTTCCGAGATCTCAGCGTTCATACGGACGGACAGACGGACAGACGGACATGGCTAGTTCGACTCGGCTAGTGATCCTGATCAAGAATATATATACTTTATAGGGTCGGAAAAGCTTCCTTCTCCCTGTTACATACTTTTGCACGAATACAATATACCCTTTTACTCTACGAGTAACGGGTATAAATATGTTATGGATTTTTATATAGTGGGTAATCAACAATTTTTATCATGTATCGACGTATATTCAAAATTTGCTACTCTAATAGAAGTCACAAGTAGGGATTGGTTAGAAGCTAAAAGAGCCATTATGAAAGTATTTAACGAGATGGGAAAACCACAAGAAATTAAAGCAGATAAAGATTCAGCATTTATGTGTGTAGCTTTACATAATTGGTTAAACTCAGAAGGAGTCCAAATCCAAGTAACAACAAGTAAAAACGGAATATCAGACGTAGAAAGATTTCATAAAACGGTTAATGAAAAGTTGAGAATTATAGGAAGTGAATCAGATATTGAAAACAGGTATACTAAATTTGAATTAATTCTGTACATTTATAATCATAAAACAAAACACAATGCTACAAATCAAATACCAGCTGACATATGTATGTATGCAGGTACTCCTGATTATGACACACAAGAAAAGAAAATCAATAGGATCGAAAAATTAAATGAAAAACGTCATGACTATGAAATAGATACAAAATATAGACAAGCACCTTTGGTAAAATCTAAAACTACAAATCCATTTAAGAAAACAGGAACCTTGAAGAAAATAGATGAAAAATATTTTGAAGAAACGAATAGGGGAAGAAAGATTATTCATTATAAATCAAAATTCAAAAAGAAGAAGAAAATTAATAAAAGCAAATATGATAATTCCAGGAAAACGGAGGAAAACGAACGGACTCAACAACAACTCAATGAAAACAATAATTTTCTCCATAATATTAGCAACTATAATTCAACTAACAATTGGGCAGAGCATTGAAATAAATCCCATTAAGTCCCAGAATGGATATCTTGTATTTAAAACCGGATCGATAGATATCCCAACTAATTATGAATATCATTACCTAAGTATAAACATAACAAAAACTGAACAAACTTTTGAGAGTCTTTTGAAAGAAGCTAATGAATTTAATGACGTAATCCAAATTCGATATCTAGTAGAGAAACTTAAATGAGAAATTAGTGGAATTACATTAGCAAAATGTAGTAAGAGAGGGTTATTCAATATTGTAGGATCAGCTTACAAATATTTATTCGGAACATTGAATCAAGACGACAAAGCACTATGGGGTAAAAGTCCACTTTTACTGGCATTAATTATTACTTAAAAACTACGTAACATTTCAAAGTTTTGTTTTTGGAATTTGTTTTATAATATTTAAAAAATTTCTTTCTGGTCGCGCCTTTTTTTAGAAAAAAAAAACAGTTTTTTCAGAATATGCATAAGAAAAAAAGAAAAGAAGAAACTTGATACAAAAAAAAATATTTGAATTGCCAAACATTTTTTTTTTAGGTGAAGTCGTTTTTTTTTCATATTACCAATATAATTCCTTACAAAAATACTAAAACCATTTATAGCAAGCTAAGTATAGTCAAATTATGATGTAAAATCGTTTTAAAGTAAATAATATTTAATAACAAAAATAATTGCATAGTGTTTTTCTAAATATTTATCGTATTCATTTTCCATACAAAAATACGCAAATTGTACTATTCGCTGCTGCATACAAATCAAAGATGAAAAAAGTGAGGTTATCTGAGAAAAATGCAAATTGCTCCAATAGTGCAGAAAAGTGCAGAATGCGACTAGCACCAATGGATTCTGTATTGACAAGGCTACAACATAGACTTGGTCGCAATTCAAAATAATCTAAAACTCTTTTTCAAAACTCTGTCCACAGTTGAAAATTATTTCCAAGTAACCAGCTCAATATGCATTTGTAAAATGACAAAATATTTAGTATAAGCACGCACAATTTGAACAAATTATTACATTAGGCATATAGTCCAAACCTGTGATAGCCATGTTCTTGCATTGTTTTGTTTACTTATTGTGTTTTACATAAATAAATGAATTTCAAAGATCACGGCCAAAAATGTGCAAAACCCAGCGTACATGCCCTTGTAAGCAGCAGCTGACTTTGCAGCTGTTATTTTAACAGTGCACTGTTAAATATTAACATTTTAAGTATAGGGCATAACAGTTTAATGTTTTCTTAGTAAGTTTTTATTCATTTTGTTCCAATTGGAACACTTTTAGAAAATGACTAAATGCCAGTAAAAGTGGACTTTTACCCCATAGTGCAAAGATGAGATGGAACAAAAAATTAATAATTTAGTAGATACTAGTGTTCAGAATACTGATTTAAACATGATTATCGATGTCATAAATAATGGAATTTCGGTTATCAATAAATTAAAGGAAGACGGAGAAAGGGAACAACAAGCTAGCGTTTTAATATTTAATTTACAACACTTTACAGAATATGTAGAAGATATTGAATTAGGGATGCAGCTGACAAGATTAGGTTTATTTAATCCAAAACTATTAAAACATGATTATTTGAAAAACGTGAACCCTAAGAAATTGTTGAAAATCAAAACTTCCACTTGGCTTAAAACAGATACAAATGAAATTTTAATCATATATATTACATCAGAGATAGTGAAATCTCCCGTTTTCGAAATTATTCCTTATCCCGACGAAAATAATAATATTTTAACAGAAAATATATTCGACAAATATTTCCTATATGAAGATAAAGTATTTGATAAGGAAACAGAAAAAATAGTATTTGACGAATGTATAAATGGAATAATCAAACAAGAAAATACTGAATGCAAGTACACCAAAACATATAAAAATTCCCAAATTAATTATGTTGAACCAAATATTTTATTGACATGGAATATCCCTAAAACATTATTAAATCAAAATTGCATTAATAAAGAAATTTCTATAGTTGGAAGTAACCTCGTTAAAATCCTTAATTGTTCAATACAACTAGATTAATTCATACTTTCGAACACAATGTTAGATTATACACAGAGCGTTTACGTAAATAATAATGTAACAAAGTTGGAACCATTATCTTATATTCAAACAAAAGAAATAATTGAATCACACACAAAATATTATAATGTATTTCAAATAATCACTTTAACAACTTTTGTAATCATTATTAAAAGCATTTTATTGTACTTAGTTTATAAATTTAAGAGCATACCAAGAAAACTCATTGTAAAATATGTAAAACCAAAGAAAGAAGCACGAAAAAGTACAGATATTGTAAACGATCTACCAAATCAAATTAACATAGATGAAAATGTAATGTTATACCCAACACTATCGATTTGAGGACAGGCCAAATTCAAAGAATGGGGGAGTGACATATCCATAGTTCCACATAACTCTATGCACATGTCCATACGCCCACACACACATACACCATCCCAGAATCTACCCTTCAGATAACCTCAGCCAACCAGTCTATATCCAATTGCAAATGCACCCAAACTTTAGACCAAACATCCAGAACGAATCAAGTTACATCATCAGTTCGTTCCCACACTTTTGGACGCTCAATGGAAAATTACCATGCGATTGAATCCTCAAATATCTAGACTAAACAATCGAATTGAGTCGCCGGTGCATTATCAATCAACAATCCAAAGGGCAATCAGAAAACTCACTCAATTAAAATTAACTCCACTCATAGAAAGCTCTAAAGCTCAAAACCGAGGTATGATCGTAAAAGAAGTTTAAGTTAAGAAGCGAGTTCAGTTTGAGACTTGTCAAAAGACAGTCAGTGTTCTTCCACAATAAAATAAAATTTGTAACCAGTTTATAATTAATTAAATAAAGTTTTTTTTATTTTAAACTTATGGTTCAAACTTTTAACTATATATGTATTTTTAAATAAATGTTCTCTATATTGCCTTAAATATTTTAAAGGTGCAAGGCAAGGGAAAGGGAGAAGTGTCAAAAAATACCGTTTTTACTGAGAATTTTTAAGTTTTGTTCATCTACTAACAGTTTTTTGCAGGGACCGTAACAGTTATAAGTTTTATTTATAAAACTCTCACTGAAAAACTTATTTCTGATTTTTATTTTTTTTGCTCAAAAATAACAGTTACGTTTTGAGTTTTATTATAAAACTCAGGAGGCATTGATGGGTAAAAAAAAAAAAAATCATCAATAACGATTATGTGTGAGTTTTATTTTATAAAACTCAAAATAAAACTCAATTCGCGTCTGCGGCCATTGTATTAGAAATTTAAATTTGATTTAAATCGGATCTTGTTCGTTTGGCCATGTAGTTTCAATACATAAAATAAAAAACAGTATATTTTAACATTAAGCTATTTTTAAAATTGATTTAAGGTTGAAAAAGGCTCTTTTTGTAAAACTTTTTTGTGTAAGCAGGACAAATATTAGTTTTTATGGATCTGATAACTTTTTACTGCCTGAGTTTTATAATATAACGCAAAAAATAATTTTTACCATTGATTTTTAAAAATAAAACTCACAAAATAAAAATCATTGCAGATTTGCATAGCTTGACCAATTTGGAACTCATTGGTGTTCTTGATTTTTTTGTAGCACTTTTCTAAGTGAATGATTTTTTTAGTCCCGAAATTTTGAAATAACTGTTATTTTCGGTCCCTGGTTTTTTGGGACCGTTTCATCCAAACGGTCCCAAAAAACGGTTTTTGAATGACTAAAAAAATTTATTTTCAGTTGAGAACGGTCAACAGATTAAAGCATATTTGTTTAATCTCGAAAATAATTATTTTATAATTATAATTTTATAATTATAATTAATCACAGCAATGCAGTTGAAAACCGCGGAAAAACGGCGCCTGCCCTCGAGAAATAGAAAAAGAATTCTGAGGGAGAAAAACAACATCAATCCCAATCTCTCTTGTTATTCTCTTCCTTCTGTCACGATCGCCCTTGCCTAATTTGTCTCTACCCTTGCCCAGGCAGAGCGAGACAGGCGAAGTTCGACATTTTGTTTCGTTTTCTATGATTTTAAGAGAGAGAAATTTCGGAAAGCGTGATTGAGAGAGAGGGGGTTGCTGAGAGATTCGATTCTGCAGACGCTTTGCCTTGGAGTAGCTGATTACAATAACATTTAGACTAACGGGTCCTAGTATTTATTGCTGGGCTGGCAGATCGTTTCGATGCGGACGAGTTCTGTTTTTTTATTTCTTGGACGTTGATGCACTATGGTCAGTACAAACAAGTGGCCCTTACGACACCAAGCAAGTACGACACCGTTTTGGGCAAGTAAGCGGAATCGCGGACATGGAGAAAATACGATCTAACAAAATACATGCTTACAAAGAATTTATAAATTGTTTAAAGACAGAAAATACATAAGTTTATTATAATTAGTAGCATTGGGGGTATCAAACAGTAAGACGTGGCACAGTGAATTATAGTCGTCACACAGAACACGAAATGGATCATGCAGGGCATAATTAGATCTACATATTGGCAGGGACAACGGACGAAAACGGCGAACTGTTCTACAGGGGACATTCCAGTTAAGTAAACTAAGAAGGGAAGGGGAGTCGACATCACCATTAATAAGTTTATGTAAGAACATAACTCCATGACACTTTCTACGATGGTAGAGGGTTGGTAAGTCGAGAAGGCGCAACCTCGCAAGATAAGAGGGCAGTCGACTACCTGTGTCCCAGTGTAATCCCCTCAGAGCAAATAAAAGGAATTTTTTTTGGACAGACTCTAACATATTTTGGTAACAGCTAATTTGAGGAGACCATATACAAGAGCAATATTCCATAGACGGACGAACAAGAGAAACATACAAAAGCTTTGTTGTGTAAGGATCATCGAACTCCCTTGACCAACGTTTCATAAATGCAAGAAGACTTCTGGCTTTATTAGATATAGTAGATATATGGTCTTTAAAACTAAGTTTATGATCAAATAAAACCCGTGTTAGGTTCCTTGCGAGATTATTTGTGTGCAGTGAAAGCTTGTTGTGGTAGGCCGCTTCCTGCTTTGATATTTCATCTTTGACCGGGGGTATGCCCATATCCCTGTAAATGTTTTCGTTCCGAACATATCATGGTGCCCCAGTGATTGTTCGCAAGATTGTGAGTATGTGTATGATGACAACGTTGCTGTTGCTCGCGTTCCCCCAGAGCTAGCAGCTGTAAGTCCAAATGGGCTTAAGGGTGGAGTTGTAGAGAAGAACTTTAAAGTCCAGACACAGGGGTGATCGAGAATTTATAATCCAGTGTACGCTGCTAGCTATAAGTCTGAGATGTACTTTCTTGGATTCAATGTGCCTCCGTGGATGCCGAGATATATGCATATAGCATCTACTGCGCAGTTTGGAAGTTCAATTATCATTTTTCGAGTTATTAAGTCGCCCCCTGGAGCCTTTTTCGGTTTTAGTAGCTTCCTAATGACACTAGCAAAATTTAGGTGCTTGAAACAAAATTGGGTTCATTGCAATTTCAGAGCTAAGTGGGGGTAGTTGAAAAGAGTTTGTGGCGGCGTTTGGCTGAAATACATTTCATAGGTGTAAAGCAGATGTTTCTGCTCTGTCTTCGTCACTGCGGGTCCAAATACTCGAGGAGTTTCTAATCGGAGTGACTGATTCTATCGGAGACCTTAAATTTGGGTGAGCTCTCTAAATAGGATGCTTTGTACTGGCCGGCGACAGTTTCTCGATGTACCGGCGCTGCGCAAGCTTCATTTCTTCCTTGAGGGTTTGGGTGAGTCTGCGTGTGGCTTCATTAAAGAGGTGCTTCGAATGGGGCGCATCGTAGGCGTCATTTTTCCCAAACCAGTTGTTCGATTTGCAGATTTGTTTTGCATTGGTTGCTACGCACAAGTGTCTCTTCTGGTGTTGAAATTTTGGTACCGACTCCAGGGCATCAGCACAGAAGTCGATGTCATCCTTAGTGTTAAGCTGTGGTGTTAGCTGAGTGTGGGAACTTACGTACTTTTTGTACTTTAGTCAGTTAGATCTAGGCGAGGTCAGCATGAAGGGGAGCTCAATTACTTTCGGGCTTTGAAGGAGATCTATTAAAACAGGCAAGTGGTGCGATGATAGGTTCGATAGCGATATGACGCTTACTACATTTCTTGGAATGTTCTTGGTTACAGAAAAGTCAATTAAGTCCAGAAGTTTTCTGGGGTCAGCTGGCCAATATGTGGGGCTGCCAGGGAAGACATAGTCGAGATTGTTGCTTAAATTTATAATTGCTTTGCACAGTTGCCCTCCTTTGGGGGTCACGAGTCTTGATCCCCATTGCGTGTGCTTGGCGTTGTAGTCTCGCCCTCGGCCAGCTCACCCACTTTACTCCTCCTGCATCCTCTGGGCAGCGGTGGGGATATGTATCCAAATACTTCCAGCTCCTCGAGCAGAGACGTCCGGCCCTTTTGCCGGCTTTCGAGCGACTGTCTCGATCCGCAAATCGTTAAGCTTCGGCTGCAGGCTTCTGCTGACGATCGTGTCGGCTGCTGCGCTGTCGTCGTCCGGGCAGAGGACTCTTTTGTGTTGAGCTTCGGCTGCGTTTTAACTTCGGTTGCTGCTCTCTCTCTCTTCTTCCTCTCCTGCTCCGTGTGCGAGTGGGTTTTCCTATGTGTTAGTGCCCTCCGTGGGTCTTTGGTTTTACCTCTTATTCTATTTTTATCTCTTAGTATCTTTACTTATCTCTACTTATCTATGCTTAGCTCTATAAAAATGTGGGGTTTTCCTCACAGAGTGAATTGTAAAAGTCCAAGAATTGCTCTTCAGTTATTGTAAAACGCGGTGGGCAATAGACAGCGGCTATAGTGATACTGCCTGCTTGTAATTTTATGAATGTAGCCTGGCGTATGAAACTCCCCATTTGTGTTGAGGGGCCCAAATGAAGATCTGGCTGAGTAACATAAAAGTTGTCATTCCCGACCAGCGAAACAATTTTCTTAACTAGGGCATTTGAGTTCAGCTCTCTCTGTTGTTACTAGATGCATCTGGTTGTTCGCTGCCTTTATTAAGGCAATTTAGTTTTAGTATATTTCCAACCATTTTATTTTGAGGGCTTAGCTTCCGTTTGATTTGGATGTAGCGATCCATGCCAGTCTGTATAGCCGGATTCACTTGTTGTTTGTTATTGCCGATATTGGCACTCGTATTTCCAATTGGCTTTGTAGTTTTATTCGGCTTTGCAGAAGTTGCAAACGCATTCGAAATCGCGTTGTTGGTAACGGAGACCGTTGATGTTGTTGTTGCAGTGGCTGCGGTTGCAGAAATTAACGAGGTTGCAGTGCTCGTGGCTGTTGAGCTGTGAGTCGAAGCTGGGGGTGGGGTTCTACACTGCAAGCTCCATGAAGTGGGAGTTGGTGTGAGTAGGGTGGGAGAACAAGACCGTGCTCTCGCACTGTCAATGGTCAGTAGGGCTGAGTTTCTCTTTGAAGAAGTTCTTTCTACTTCTGTATCACGGGTTGAGAAATAAGAGATATAACTCTTAATAGCCGCTCATTGACCTATTACTCGTGGCACTTCTTAGTTTTTATAATTACTTTCCACTAGTTTTATACATAGCACTCATTATTATATTCTGTTTTTAGCAATAAGATTGCGTTTATTACACTACTCCAGTATTTTTTTAGTTTTTTGTTTTTCACTTTTAAGCTCTTTTTTTCACTCTCCGAATTCGCTTTCACTAGGAAAGCGAGAATTGAAATTATAGTTATTTACATGATGTTCGTGCACTTTTCGATTTTAAATTTAAAATTGGTTGGACAGTGAACACTGAGCCAGCCGATCCGATTTTTGTCCAAAAATACGTTTTCTGACCAAATGTAGTTTGGGGTCCTTTTTATAATACACTAAACTAATTTATGCCAAAGTTTCAAAGAATTTGGTCAAATAGCTTTCTTCCCCCGTATTTTCAGTGGAAAATTCATCAAATATTGATGGAAATTAAAAAAAATATAGAAGTCAAAGATGCTGATGTAGCTGTTTGACTTCTTCACGAAACTTGTAGCAGTGATTATTTTCAACTAGTACAAAATATAATAAAGCTCGTATGTCTTACTTATTTTTTAAGAGAAATTTATTTGTTGATTTTTACGGCTTATTTTAGCAAATGAGTACGTTGCTTTTCGAGTGCATTTGAGTGCCATCCCCAAATTAGGTCATTCCTTCATAAAAAAAATTCTTTGATCAATTTCCCAAAATCGCATAGCGCCGACTCGATGCGGTTTTGCCTTAGTTTTCGACAATCGCTTTTTTTTAAATAAGTACGTCCATTTCAATGCATTTCAAAATTCATATGTATCATGTATAAGTATGCATCACTGCAACACACGCTGGCAAAAATACAACAATTTTGTAGAAGAGGAGAGGTACTAAGATATACAGCATATCTAAAGGGGCAGCGCATAAAGGTTTCTAAACTTAAACAAGAGAGAACGCTATAGTCGGGTGCCCCGACTATCAGATACCCGTTACTCAGCCAAAGTGAGTGCGAGGGAGCGCGATGGACATTTTTAATCTGGCATAACTTTTTAACGAATGGTCCGATATGAAAAATTTCTTCTACATTTCGATAGGTATTGATAAATGCAATAAAACTGCATTTTTACTTTTCCAAAATCTTTAAAGGTGTGGGCGCCAGACACTTTTAAAACTCGTTTATTGTGGGCGTTAGGCGATTGTGGGCGTTAAAGGGGGCGTGGCCCCCGGCTGAAACAAACTTGCGCTGCGTAGGAAGCCAAAGAATATGTGTGGGTAATCCCAATTCTCTAGCTTTTGTAGTTCCTGAGATCTCAGCGTTCATCCGGACGGACAGACGGACAGTCGGACAGACGGACAGACGGACATGGCTAGATCGACTCGGCTAGTGACCCTGATCAAGAATATATATACTTTATAGGGTCGGAAACGCTTCCTTCTACCTGTTACATACTTTTGCACGAATACAATATACCCTTTTACTCTACGAGTAACGGGTATAATAAAAATAAGAAAATAAACATATTTTTTTTAATTTTAATGATGCAGATATTGACCTGTTCTCAATAAGCGTTGTTGCGGCAGCCTCCGAAAGTAGAAATTTTTAACGGTTCATAAATCTTAAACGACATAATATTTTTTAGTGATGTTAATTCTCTTTAGTTTGTTATACCCTTGCATATCGCTATGAAACCAAAAAGTCTTCTTTCTATTGCAGGTAGTACATATGTCGGAGCGACCCGGATCGGACCATTTTTTTTAAGGCTCCCATAGGAATAATCAAACAAATATAAGAAAATTCATTGTAACTTTATAGGAAGTAGGCGTTTTGATTTGTGACAACTTAAAATCAAAATTTGTAATAGGCTCTTAGAATCTGGAACCCCTGAAACTGTACCGATAGAGTAAGCATTAAAACATAGGTATTTACTTAATCTGCAAAGGTATATAAGCTTCGGCTGGCCGAAGCTAGCTTCCTTGCTTGTTTTATCTTATACTTTATCGTGTATGAAAATGGATTTAGTGTGTCTTCTACTTATTTTTTAATAAAAAACCGAAAACTACATAAATATACATCATATAAAATTCCAATACATTTTACTTTTAGTTTGTTGGAAAGTTCTAACCTAGAAAAGAAATTACAGATTTTTGGCCAAAACATGAACTTTCTGGCCGTGTGCAGTGTAAGCGGAAGCATGAGTGCCATAAATTTGGGTATTTGTACCAAAAACTGGTAATGTTTTATTAATAGCGCTGAAAACTTACCCGAATCGTTTATGTATTTATTTAGACTAGGTCTATTAAGAATACTAAGAATCGATGGTTTCTTGAGCTTCCTCTGACAGTTTGCCTATGGGTAACAACGCATTCGAAATAATTTGAGCAAAAAAGCTGACTAAACCAGATGGGCGACACAGCTGACCGAAACAGATTATTTTTGAAAACGAAAAAACAAAGTTTCAACTTTGTGAGGTTTCTTTAAGACCTAAGACCATAATTCTTTCACTTTCACTTCCTTTCGCCACATATGACCCTTATTGCGCAACTCCAAAGTTTGTGTTTTGAATTAATCGTCACTTTTGGGGTCGCTCACCCCAGTGTGTGACGATTTGCATAGAAGTGGCAGGCGCATGTTGTTGGTGTCAATTACGGATTACAGAATATACATAACACCATAATTCGTAGTTTTAAGATCATCTCCACATTGACTCATGAACATCGTTCTTGTGTTTAGGAGAAATTGAAAGTGGTGGCCAATTACCTCACCTTTAAAATCTTTAATAAATTGGTCAATTTCCTCATGGAATTTAATTTTATTAATATTCTCTTGTTGTAGATCCTAACACATCTGGTATCAACTTTAAAATGAGGTGTATAAAATTATTTTCTTGATATCGAGATACCTTTAACAAATTGTAAAATAATGTATGCATTGTTATACTCAACTAAACGATCATGTATGAGGAGACAATGAGCTTGGGAATTTTCATGACATGGTGTCCTCAGTTCTGCTGAAATCCTCACGTCAATGTGTCCAGTTTTCACTGATTCGTTTTGACATGACAGATCAATAACAACGATAGGGGCTTTTCATTTAAATTCATTTGGGGTCAAAAATGTTTGTGATTCACATTTATAATAACTAGCTTGAAATCTTGTATACAATTCGTATAGTATGTATACTGATTCTTACTTAAATCGACATTTAGATTACACAAGCCGACAGTGTTTTTGGTGCAGTAGCAACATTTAATTTTTTGATTTAAGATATCTTCGAGGGTCTGTGCTCAATTGTATTAAAACCTATGCCAAAAAATGGCTTAGATGCCATTCTACATAATTGCATTTAAGTTTCCATCATAATTTGAGTCAATCAAAGTCGATGAGCCATTGAAGTAATTTTTCGCCTCTATTCCCAACCGACTTGATGCGGTGAACAGGCTTAAAAAAATACAAGGAAAATCGTGTGCCCTAAAATATTTGACAGGGATCTAGAGGCGTCTTTTCCCGAATTTTTAAGATAAATTTCAGCCTTGTACGTCGAAGGATGGAATTTATAGCATTTTTTTTTCTAAACATCAAAAAAGTAACGGGTCACAAATTAGAAAATAGAAATTTGTGATTTCAAGTAGTAGGCTTTAGAAAAATAAAAGGGGCGTAAAGAAATGTGTATGGAGCCCACACCTTTAAAGATTTCCTTGTTACAACTTTCGAGTCTAGCTAAAAAAGTCAATACAAAATAACTTATTAATGAAGGCATACAATGTCCTTTTAATAAATACCTTTCTTTATTTCCAGCAATGTTTAAGGGAAAAACAAGAGAAAACGCTATAGTCGGGTGCCCCGACTATCAGATACCCGTTACTCAGCTTGAGGGAGTGCAAGGGGGATGGAGATATAAAACTTTGATCAGGCATAACTTTTTAACGAATGGTCCGATTCTACATTTCGATAGGTATAAATAAACGCAACAAAATTGATTTATACTTTTCCAAAATCTTTAAAAATGTGGGCGCTAGACAATTAAAATTGTTTGTGGGCGATTGTGGGTGTTAAAGGGGGCGTGGCGCTCGGCTGAAATAAACTTGCGCTGCGTAGGAAGCCCAAGGATTTGTGTGGGTAATCCCAACTTTCTAGCTTTTGTAGTTTCCGAGATCTCAGCGTTCATACGGACGGACAGACGGACGGACGGACGGACGCACGGACGGACATGGCTAAATCGACTCGGCTAGTGATCCTGATCAAGAATATATATACTTTATGGGGTCAGAAACGCTTTCTTCTCCCTGTTACATACTTTTGCACGAATACAGTATACCCTTTTACTCTACCAGTAACGGGTATAATTACCTCTAAAGTATTTTTTGGCGTAAAAGCAAAAGCTGGCTTCTTTTTAACAATACCTTATGTTCAATTATTACCCCCCTAGAACGGTACGCCCATGACTTGAATTAAAAACCACAGGCTCCTAAGACCTTAAACTTAATCAAATTTTGTGAAAAATGTGCTTAGTTTGTGACCCGTTACTTTTTTGATGTTTAGAAAAAAAATGCTATAAATTCCATCCTTCGACGTACAAGGCTGAAATTATCTTAAAAATTCGGGAAAAAACGCCTCTAGATGCCTGTCAAATATTTTAGGGCACACAATTTTTCTTGTATTTTTTTAAGCCTGTTCACCGCATCAAGTTGGTTGGGAATAGAGGTGAAAAATTACTTCAATGGCTCATAGGGTTTGATTGACTCAAATTATGATGGAAACTTAAATGCAATTATGTAGAATGGCATCTAAGCCATTTCTTGGCATAGGTTTTAATACAATTGAGCACAGACCCTCGAAGATATCTTAAATCAAAACATTAAATGTTGCTACTTTTTTCAAACCGCGATTGCACAAATACCACCCGTTAAACGCAAAAACTAAGTATGCCGAAATGCTTATATTCGTCTATATTAACATATTTTAATGCCAATAGGCCTGCACCTTTTAATAAAGTCAATTTTGTCTACCTGTGTTATCATATGGGTATGATTCAGAATTCAAGTGAACTTTCAAGTTTGATAAATTGTTTCTAATAAGTTCTCCAAAAAGTTCTCGATTGACAGATAATTTCACATTCCAGCTGTGTTGAACCAATTGACCCAATTTGAGGTTAACATATGAAATTCATATTATAAACCCCAACTACGAAAAGCTATTGGTAGGTTGGTAGGTACACCTTAATTTTTGCAAAATCGCTCGGAGTTACATGGGGAATTTTCCAGGTTATATTCGTCATTTCCGGCTTAAAAGTTTGCTCATTTCTACTTTCTTCAAACACATCACTGAGGTTTTTAGTAAGCATCAACACTAGTTAATGTTTACAATTTAACAAAACCTTTTTGTAGTCCTCAGCAAATCCCAACAATTTTTTTAATGGGACAGAAAAGTTGAAGTGATGTCTCGTAGAAAATTCGTCTCCACTGCACAGTGGTCGCTGCCATAGGCCAAAAATCAAAAAATTGATTTTGAGATATTCTACCGAAACCCGGTTTTATGATCAACTAATTGTCTAAGCTTTACGACACAATAGTTTTTTTTTGGAATTTCTGACGGGACTTTCCAACACTGGAATGTAAAGTGCGAACAATTGCTTACTTACTTGCAATTTGTCAACAGTGCAGTGCAACGCAGTGAATTTAAAAAATTCTAATAAATTATATAACACGGTTTAATCCCATTCGTTTATAATGGATATTCTTCATAACGGTATATACTTTGTTTATACAGATATATAAATTAATAACTTGTCCTGTGTTTTGTGTAATTAAATGGTAAAATGTGCGTCCTATTTAGTTCGTAAATAGTGTGCATTACAATGTTTTAGGTAGAGTTTTAAGTGCTTTCCCCCGGTTACCCCCCAATGATGTTTATATTCTGTTATTTATTAATATTTCAGGATTATAAAAATGTTTTGTTCAGCTGCCGAAACTTGCCGATGCACTTGTGCCATTAAAAAATGCAACCTAACCTCATTTATTTTAGCAGCTCTATCTAGGAGGAAGCACTTTTTTGTTCTGTGTCTGTGTGTGCTTAGTTGTAGTTTGTTTTTGCTGTTTTGCTTGCTTCTTTTTGCTGTGTGTTTTATGGTTTATGTTTTTAGATTATTTTGTCGTTTTATTAATGTATTATTTTATTAGGAACCAATACCAACTACCAGTATTCTCGAAAGCATGTGGCAGAATAAATGCGGCAATCAACCCCAAAGAATTAAAAGTGTGCTGATTGGGTTAATTAATGATCTTAAAAATGCTATTTGATGAAACCATTTAAATATTATATCATTTTTTATTATTGTTTGTTTTGCTTGTTATAACTTTTTTGGGCAGGTGGGCGTGGGAGGTGGGAGTGAGTAATCACTCCCACGTTTTTATATTACAGTTCTAAGCTTGTAAATAACTTACATTAAAAAGTTCAGCCTATTATGATTACAAGAAATTAATTTAAGACTGCTCTCTCATGTGAACGCAACCACTGAGAAATTCGTTCCTATGAAAGCTATAGGATATAGTGGTACGATCTGACCAATTTTTGTAACATATATTTATACAATTTTTTTAGATTTTTGGTAAAAGTTTCATAACAATAGCACATCTAGAAGTATTTATGGCCGCGGCTCCATACAAGCCCGACCACTGTGCACTGCTTTGAGATTTTGAGTGTTAAGATCATCCAGAGATATACAATTTTTTAAGGGTGGTAGTCATACCGATATATCGTGTTTTGTTAATCTCACATCCATTTATTTCGTACTTAATTTCATCCAAAAAGTAAGTCATACAATTATTTTTAAAAAAAGTGGTTACATGGTCAGTTGTACTTCCATTCGGTGAATCTTTTCTAATAATTCCTTGAAAGTTAAGGTAGCTTTCGTGAGGGAGTACGTATAAGTCTTGATTTTGGATAGTAATTCGAATATCATCGTTTGGCTTAAATGTTGATTATTTGATAAATAAGTATGAAACTCTTTTTTTGAAAATCTCTAATCTGAGTAAACCTTTTCTCGAACATTCCAATTTTCGTTTATTGTTTTCCTTTCGACCTTTTATATAATACACGAAGCTTCAATCCTAACGACTTTAAAAATAGTATTTTTTTCAAAGTAAGTGAGCTTCTTTTTACTGTTGATCCTCTTTCTATAGCTTTACAATTAGTGATACTCGACTGAGGGTATAAACCTTTTAATATAATTATTATAATTAATCATTCTATTATTCGTATATGCATGCGAATCGAAGTGTTTTTACCACGTAAATTCACAAAATTACCGTTTTGATGAACTATGCGTATAGATAGTGTGCTTATTTCGTCACAGCTGATTGGTAATTAAATTAGGTTATGTGGTGTCACTGTCATTTTAAACACGGGCGGAACATTAATACCAAAAATCATAATAAATTGATTAAATCCTTTCCTATACCTTCTGTTATCCATATCATTGTCCTTGACAGATTTTTACAGATTTTTGACAGATTTTTACTAATATTTCATAGTTCATATAAGTGTTTATATGGTCCCGATATATATGCCGCATATTTAAATCAAGATGTTTTAAACAGTTTAAACAGTATAATGAAGTTGGCATTGTCACAAATCAGATGTTTCGGTATATGACTATAAGTTTGACATAAATAAAAAGAGTAAATATTTTATGTTTTTCACAAGCTACATCATCGAATATCATAATTAGAAGTTTAAGCGACGAAGCTTTGAAGTATGTCACAGCCTAGAAGTATGTAATTCTTAATTACAGTTTCCCAGATGTGGTATAAATAGAAGTTTCGACGCTCAGCTTCATACATGACAGGCACTGGCTTCTTTCTGCAAAATTTACACCATTAATGCCTTGAACCATTGAATGTCTTACCAAATCGTTTAAACTCGCGTAGTTTAAATGTCCATATCGGTTGTGCCATAGACTCGCACTAGCCTGCATAGCGCCGAAACAAGTATTTCTTTTGCTCTCAAAAACAAACAATTTGTTTTTCCTGTGCGCTTTCAAAACTTCTTCTCCGTCTTGGTGTACAATCGCACAGTCTTTGCGAAAAGTAACCGTACAACCACGGGAAACTGCACAATTGATGGACATGAAATTTCCTTTCATTGCTGGTACGTGCAAAACATTCTGTAGTGTCAAATTGCAATAACCTGTTTTCACTGTCAGGTCACCTTTTCCAACTGCTCTCATTACGTTGTTATCGGCCAAAATAATATCCTCCACTCGCGGCACATAATTAATAAAAAAGACTTCGAACGCAACACATATGAGCTGTAGCCCCGCTATCAATACACCAGCTAGAAACTTCTAACTCTTGTACGTCACTTGCAGGTACTACTGTATACGATCTGTTCTTGTACTGTTGTGTCTCCTTTGCCAATTTGTTCTTGCCTTGCTTTTTACACTCATTCTTATAGTGACCTCGCCGTCCGCAACTATAGCACTCCACGTTGGATTTGTCTTTTCTCTTATTCCTTGTGTTCTCCGGCTTCGACTTTGCATGAAAAGCTAACTGTTCATATTCTGCTCTTTCTTTGACTTCGCTGTTCCTTCTCTCTCCTTCTGCAAGAAGTTTAACCTTGAACACATCCAACAAGGGCAAAGTATCCCGCGTTTCCATGGCTATGACGAAATTCTCGAACTCTTTGCTTAAACTCGACCATAATATTATTGCTGTTAGTTCGTCACCTAACTTCACTAAGTTTGTCCACTGTCGAGCAGAACGCATTTATGTGCGTTATTATTTCGTCACCTTCTGCCATACGCATTCCAAGTAACTTTTTGTATAGAGAGACTTTACGCACTGGCCCGCTTGGCTGGTGAACATCTTTAAGTTTTTGCCAAGCGCTGCTGGCCGTTGCACAGCTTTTAAGGTAACCCAACTGAGTTTGCTTCACGCTCAACGTAATCATTGCTAAAGCCTTTTGATCGAGTCCGTCCCATGTTCCGTCATCTCCATCTGGCCGCTGTCCCTGGACAACCTTCCAGACCTCTGCATGGACCAGCACACTGCGCATTTGGATTATCCAGGTGTCATAATTTCCTGTGTCCAGTTTATCAATCTGATACATGGCGCTCATGATGACCGAAAAAAAATGTACTCCACGTAACTCCCGTTATCCCGCGGCGTATACCGAAACTACTTTTTTTTAATGTACTTCAGGCAGCAAAACTATGCTCTGGGCCCATAACCTGTTTAGGGGAGAATTCCGACCATTGAGTGTACATTAAATAAAGAAGCGTTGGTTTTTAATTTGGTAATGATTATTTATTAATCGCGGCTCTGCGCGGTGATCTACCGTTGCTCCCGCCTTACACTATTCAACAAATTTCATTAAAACGCGCAAAGTGCGCGAACACAGTTGATAAAAGTCTCCCAATTCAATCAGATCGTACTCAGCTTCAAAAATATAGAAGATTTAATTTGCAAAACCCACGTGCTTTTATTTTTTGCACATGTTTAAAAAAATTTAACAATAAAAATAAAACCTGTGACCTGCAGACAAAATATATAAAATCATCAGTGTTAAAAATCCGCGAAGGTAATTTAATTTTCTTTAAAAAATTGAGCTTCAGTCTTTCTTAAATATATAATGGTATTATAGGATTCCTAGTATTATTATCAAAACAAATTAAAAGATCGGATTATGGTTGCGTTCCAAGAACAGCGGTGGAAATAGCCAGCGGAGGCCAACAAGCCCAATCATCCAAATTTTCATCAACAACATTAACGTTTATATTGGAACCTACAAATTTGTTAAAGGACACCTAAATCTGGAATTAAGCCCGGCTACAACGAAAACAGTAGCGAACAAGTCTTCAGACCTAAATAATTGTTTTATATAGCCCTTCACACTACTTAACCTGAATTATTATATAACGTGGAATCAAAATGTAATAAGCATACATATTAAAACACTATTCTAGATATCATATATATATAAAACAAAATATAGGAAATTGAAGATAAAACAACTAGATTTATGATTTTTACATTTACTTGTGGTTTCCAATTTAAAAGGAAATGAAGAAAAGAAATTAAATGATGAATTTATAAACATGAATATTCCTTAACCCTACAATGCCAATGCAAAATCATATGAAGCCTAGGATAAGCTTATACTAAAACTGAATGAAAACAAAGTTGAAAATTAATAATAATTAAGTACTACCAGAAATGTCTAATCGGAACAACGAACTACTGAAATGCCTTTAATGACAAGTTTTTAATTGAATGTTTAATATGAAGAAAGATTATTAGATAAATATAATGGGGTACTAAAAGAACAAGCGCACATTTATTTACTATAGGGTTAATACACAACGTAATTTGAAAAGTATTACCAAGGTTGGGCGGGTAATAAGGGGCACTTACAGCTCTAAAGAAACAATTCGCATAAACATTATTAAAATTTTAACACCTGGCTAGGTTAGCACAAAAACATTTCTCTTGTAAAATTCGATAATTAGATTTGATTAAAGACCCCCCATCCGACGCAGTCCTAGCCGAAAACGTCCCAGTGCTAACCACAATCAAATTAAGTCTAGTTACTAGGAACTCCTGTTGCATGAGAACCGTTACAAAAGTGGCGCCCAACGTGTTGGCAACGAGCAAGGAAGAGGCAAAAGAAATTAGGGCTCTCATCTGTAAAGTAGTTCTATAGCTGGGATGAAAACTCGGTCACTCCAGAGTCTCTTTACAGACCAGCCCCAAAGACGAAACTGCGGGAAACCCGATACCGTCACCCATATATCGAATTCCCAGCCCGAAGATTGGAGAAGACAGGCCCCGGCACCCGGTAGCGCGTTTTCCGATATCGGCGGGGGGAAACCTTCCGGAGAGGGGAAGCCGGCCCCGTCAACCGTGGGCCAGTTTCCCCGATGCGGAGGCGAAGGCAAAAACACTGCCCGGGTCGCCGGAGGAAGAGGGGCCCCGTCATCCGCGGGCCCTCATCGTCCTTTTGACCCGGTAGCGTGGGGCACTATTCCCGAACACTCCCGAACTCTCACTAGCACGTTGTTGTTCCTTTACGTTGTCACACTTTATTTCTTACATTATCCCTAGCCTATCCGCCACACATGTTCTCCCACTTTTGGGATTTAGGGCCCTCGGCCAGCTTACCCACTCTACTCCTCCTGCATCCTCTGGGCAGCGGCGGCGATAGATAAGTCCACGTATTCCAAGTTTATTTTTGCTTCCCACGCACAAAGACGTCCGGCTCCTTTGCCGGCTCTCGAGCGACTGTGCCGATCCGCAAATCGTCAAGCTTCGGCTGCAGTCCTCTGCTGACGATCGTGTCGGCTGCTGCGCTGTCGTCGTTCCGGGCAGATGACCCCCTTCGTGTTAAGCTTCGCCTGCGTTTTTCGCTTTGCCTGCGCTTTTAGCTTCGCCTGCGTTTTTAGCTGCGGCTGCGTTTCAGCTTCGGCTGCTGCTCTCTCTCTCCTTTCCTCTCCCGCGCGATGTGCGTGTGGTTTTTTCCTATGTGTTAGTGCCCTCCATGGGTCTTTTGTTTGTCTCTTATTCTATTCTTATTTACTTATCTCTACTTATCTATACTTAGTTATATAAAAATGTGGGGTTTTCCTCACACATCAAACTTAACACTAACATCTGTTAAGCCTTATTCGTTCAGGTCTGGGCAAAAACATAATTGTCCTAGAAAATTTCTGGAGTACAGCTTATGTCGTGGTTGCATACTAAACATAGCCGTCCGAATATAACCGACAATTATTGTTTTATGAGCTAAAATAAGAAATTTGTAATAGGAATATAATTTCGCCTGTGGGTTTCTTTAAGGTTATTATGCCAGTCATTAGCTTTACTGCCCGGATGAATTTTCCTTTTGCATTATTATTAAAGACAATAAATAGTTGTCACGCCAAAAGGGCGTTTAATTTCTGGAGGCTGTGTTGAGCGGCAGTTTTCTCCAGATGTCCACATCTCGCTCGCTCGCACTGCCCTTCGCTCTCCCTCTCCAACTCTCCAACTCTCCCGCAAGTCTCCGCTCCTATTTGGAGCCCAATACGCTAAGTTAGGCTTAAGCAGTTCCTATTTACAAGTGTAACAATAAACAGCCGCACGTCGCGCCAAACCCCAAACAGTTCTACCGTGTTTTCAATCCGTATTTCCGCGCCGATTTCAGCCGCCCTTTTCATGGACTTAGCCATTCTACATTCAAGCCATCCCCGCCCCAACATTTGGTCCTTCGAGCCGGATCTTTGGACTTCCACTTCTGGGTTTTTCCCAAGATTATCTCCAGCACTTACGGTGGCTTGAACCGCTCCAGATAAGTTCAACATACTATTATTATTTGCCGGTCATTCAGCCAGTTGTTCGAACCCCATTTCGTTCAACTTGTTGTATGCTTTCTTGTCTAAATCGAAAACCGATTAAATCCGACGCAACGGCATTTAATTACATATATATCACAAAATATCGCAATTCCTTTGTGACCGAATTTCGTACACTCGAAATTATTCCGAACCCACATTTCCAATTACGCAGTGCCAATATATTTATATAACAAATATAAATTCCTAAAAATATATGATTTGCTCAAGTGTGTGTAAAAAATATTACCCAGCCACAGTAAAAGTTTCCGTTTTTTAAAAATTGTTCCGCAAACATTGCACTCTACATTTTTTACTGTGTTCCAGCTGCGTGCATATATTTTTACATAAATAGTCTAATACAGTCCACTTTTACTACTCTGCGTGTTTAAATCAATTCCAAGACCCTATAATATATTCGTGGTCTATAAACTAAATTTCTCCGAGTGTGTGTTAAAGATATATAATCCAGCCACAGTGATTACTTGCAAATCAAAGTGATCCGCCGAACTTGGCAGCTTTTGTGATTCCTGCTGCGTACATATTTTTTTCCATAAATATTCCAAAATACAGTCCACGTCATCTACATTTTTTTTTGAGCTAATTGTTTTAATAAAATCCCGCAATTATATTTTGCATTTCAAATTCAAATTCCGCTATTCGCAATAAGTCTCCAAAACTCCCGCAATCGGTGACTTCCAATATCCAGGTGTTAGCTACCCACATACATACATACATATGTACATACAGCTACATAGTCTACAAATATTCTGCAGCGCACAGTGGGACAAGCGCTTACAATAATTAAAAAAAAAAAATCCCATAAATCCGAATTTTAATATTGTTAAACAATTAATTTTTTTCCCCATCCGTGCACCAGTGTGACCATATTTTCCGTTTGCATAATTTAATAATTATTTATTTTGTGCATACACCTAAATATTTATTTTCAAAATTATTTCGAAAAAAAAATAAAAAATTTCCTTCACACAATCCAGTGTGACCGTATATCCCTACGGTCTTTAAATTGGTTCCTAAACTCCAACTCACAATAATTTCCTTGTAAACGATTTCGCAATAAATTTAAAATTCGTTTTCGTAATGGCTTCTCAAGCAAGATCCGCTCTAAATAAATTTATTGTCACAGCTGACACCCTGAGCCATTTTGAGGCTATCATAAATGTTCCCGGTGCATCCACACCAACCTTATCCGCTTGCAAAATCCGTAGGGAGCACCTCAGTTCCTAATGGCAATAGGCAAAGAAGGCATACGACACATGCTCCGAATGCATTGTGTCTGCAGGCGAGAGCGCCGCAGATACAAAATCCATGCTCAAGGCAAAATACAACGAAACGTACGATGTATACGAGCGGCGAGCTCAGCTCCTCGAGCAAATCGAAATCCAACAGGCCTCCCAAACGTCTCAAGCTCCAGTAACTCCGTCCCAAAGTTCAATATCTTATGGCTGTCGACTCCCTCCTATCGACACAGAGGTTTTCTCGGGCGATTATCTTCGCTGGCCGACTTTCCGGGACCTTTTTACGGCGATATATATAGATAATCCGCGTCTCACACCCGTTGAAAAGTTATTTCATTTAAATTCCAAAACTAGTGGCGAAGCTCATTCCATAGTTTCAAAATCCCCTCTCACCAATGATGGCTTCCGCTCAGCTTGGACAAATCTAACTAAGCGTTTTGAAATTGCGATTGCAGGTGAACAGCCACCTTAAAACTTTTTGTGCAATCCATAGCACAAGAGTCTGGACAAAGATATTATAAACACTAAGATGTGTAACGAGGAGCAAGAAAATGTACGGAGGCAGCGTAATTTTTGTCAAATGCGACTCACACGTATTCAGTCTATTTTTAGAATGCCGTTTCTTGACTTCTCTCTCTCACGCTCACTTGCTCTCTCGCTCTCAAAACTCCGCGCTGCAGAAAAGTCGAAATTCAATTTTTGTCTCATTTGTTGATTCTTGAATTATGTTCCCGAAAAGGAATCGGCCTAAAAGGCACATTGCGCACAACATTTCAAAAAGGGCTGTGGCGCATTGCGTTAGTTGGTGGCCCGCGAATAATGCGATTGATGTTCGAGTCCACTCTGAGGCGAAGTGGTTTTATTTTTATCTTCATTTTTTTTTTATTTATTTTACTTTGTTTTTTTTATTTTTTGTTTTGTTTTTTAATTTTTTGTTGTAGTTTTTTGTTTGTTTTTATTTTTTTTTGTAGTTTTTTGTTTGTTTTGAATTTTTTTTTGTAGTTTTTTGTTTGTTTTTAATTTTTTTTGTAGTTTTTTCTTTGTTTTTAAGTTTTTTTTGTAGTTTTTTGTTTGTTTTGAATTTGTTTTAAATTTTTTGGTTTGTTTTTTAATTTTTTTGTAAATATTTTAAATTCATTACTTTTGAATTAAAAGTTTATGAAATACGCATCCGAGTTAACTTTTATAATTTTATTTAATTTTTAATTTTTATTTAAATGCAATTCAGGGACTAAAAATAACAATAATTTTATTTTTTAAACAAAAAAGCAAGCACACAATCCCTAGAAAGAAATGATTTACACCAAAATCATTCAATCCATTAATGGTCTTTACCTTTCTTTCAATTTAAAAAAAAAAATATTTATTCAATAAACAATGTTTAAAAAAAAAAAATACTTAAAAAAAGAAGGCTGCGTTCAGTCGGAGTTGAGCTCGGTCCGACACGATCCGCAGTCGAGCGACTACACCCCTAGCCCACAGTGCCTTGTTTCGAAACGTCAGACAGATGCGACATTGAGCCCATTTCGCAGTAGAGCAAACGAAATTGCACACTAACACAACCAAAGAATCTAACACGGACAACGCACACTAAGAAGATTATAAATCCACTTTCTGAATCCACACCAAAAATTTTGCCGTACATTCAGTTGTATGGGCGTTACACCTCTTAGTGTTTATATTCTCTTTGGTCTGGAGCAGCCCTAAAGGAACTTCAACGCACCATTCAAGGTTGCTTGAGGAGTTCCTATTTACAAGTGTAACAATAAACAGCCGCACGTCGCGCTAAACCCCAAACAGTTCTACCGTGTTTTCAATCCGTAAATCCTTTTCAATCCTTGACTTAGCCTTTTCAATCCTTGACTTAGCCATTCTACATTCAAGCCATCCCCGCCCCAATCAATACTGAGTTTCAAGTAAGGCAAGAATCTCGTCAGGTTGATGATTGATTGCTACTAAGACCGCTGCCGAGGAACGTTTTTCTAGTCGTTTTTCAACCTCTGAAAGCGTAAAATGAGGATTTTGAGGCCAAAGTTCCTTTTTTTCACTTAGGAATGATGGGCCACTCAACCACAAGGAATCATTCAGCTCTGTAATTGGGCATCCGCGAGACACAAGATCTGCTGGATTTTCTTTAGTTGGCACTTGGCGCCATTGCGCTTCCGCTGCCATTTCTTGTATATCAGCAACTCTGTTTGCAACAAATACATTTAAGGTGGACGAATGCTGTTCTAACCAGTGTAAAACCACTTTTTGAGTCGGACCAAAAGAAAATACGCTCTACTGCGAAATAGTCAAAATAGTCGGACTGAGATTCCATTGGGCGTAACAACTCGCGCATACAAACAGCTGCCAAATGCCCTTGCCGAAGCGTCTGCGAATCCATGGATCTGGGTCGACCCTTTGTTAGTAACTCCAATATGTCGGGGTATAGACACTTTATTCAATTCAAGGAAACAGAAGGCCATTGATTCCCAACTTCGACGAAAGTCTTCCGGAAGTGGATCGTCCCACCCGAGTTTACACAACCAAAGTTGTTGTATAAGGATTTTAGCTTTCGTTGTTATTGGGCTTAGTAAACCAAGAGGGTCATAAAGGCATGCTGGGAAAGATAACATAGATCGCGTTGTGAGAGCTTCGGTTGGGCTTACAGCTGAGAAAGAATATTTTAAAATATCTGAATTGGGGCTCCATATTAGACCTAATGTTTTAGTATCATCTTGGTCGCCAAGAATAATAAAATCATTCAATCCATTAATGGTCTTTACCTTTCTTTCAATTTAAAAAAAAAAAATATTTATTCAATAAACAATGTTTAAAAAAAAAAAATACTTAAAAAAAGAAGGCTGCGTTCAGTCGGAGTTGAGCTCGGTCCGACACGATCCGCAGTCGAGCGACTACACCCCTAGCCCACAGTGCCTTGTTTCGAAACGTCAGACAGATGCGACATTGAGCCCATTTCGCAGTAGAGCAAACGAAATTGCACACTAACACAACCAAAGAATCTAACACGGACAACGCACACTAAGAAGATTATAAATCCACTTTCTGAATCCACACCAAAAATTTTGCCATACATTCAGTTGTATGGGCGTTACACCTCTTAGTGTTTATATTCTCTTTGGTCTGGAGCAGCCCTAAAGGAACTTCAACGCACCATTCAAGGTTGCTTGAGGAGTTCCTATTTACAAGTGTAACAATAAACAGCCGCACGTCGCGCTAAACCCCAAACAGTTCTACCGTGTTTTCAATCCGTAAATCCTTTTCAATCCTTGACTTAGCCTTTTCAATCCTTGACTTAGCCATTCTACATTCAAGCCATCCCCGCCCCAACAGTGGGAAAAGTTATCGTTTTGCGTATTGATAAAAACATAAATGATGTGTTTTATTTTTTTGGTACCCCTGTTGAATAGTAAGAAATTAATAACTATTATTAATCTGTTTCCGTCAGGAAAGAGCTACGAAAATGAGGGACACGGTGTGGATCTGTCGAGTATAATTTTTCAACTGCCTTCACTGGCTTTAATAAACTTCTTCTATGCATAGAGCTTTAGCCGAGCGCAGCGGCTGCATGTGCAAATACAAGAGAGGAAAGCTTAACATAAGTTCTGATCTTAACATTTTGTGTTTACATTCGGTTTACTTCATTGCTTACAATCTTATTTATTTCATGATTTAATTTAATGTTTAACTAATAACGCAAATGACTTAACACCGCCCACATTGAAAGTCTCCAGACTTCGAATCAGTTAATAGGGAGCGGAGCTAGTCAATGAATGGCTCGTTTGACTTGTCCGTTTTTCGTTTCGATCTCTGCTACTCGAACCTTCCCATCCGATCCTGGAAATACTTTAGTAACGACTCCTAGCAGCCACGCTTGCGACGGAATGTTGTCCTCGTGCATTAATACGATGGTGCCTTCCACGAGATTGTGCTGATCCTTGGTCCACTTCTGCTTCTGTTGAAGGCTGAGAAGGTATTCTCTCAACCAGCTGGTCCAAAAGCGCTCCTTGATGGCGGACACGAGCCTCCATCTGCTAAAGTACGAGAGCTTGTCGTCGTTGACGCGTTGCACGAACACGGGTGGCAGCGCACCTAGCGTTCGACCAGCTAGTAGATGTGCTGGAGTTATGGATTGAATGTCGTTCGGATTGATGGTGAAGGCTACTATTGGCCTGGTGTTCAGTATAGCTTCCACTTCCACGACGATTGTATCGAGCTTGTCCTTGCTCAACAAAGCGCTGCCGATGGCCCGAATAAAAAGATGCTTGGCGACCTTCACTGCTGCTTCCCACAAGCCACCGAAGTGGGGGCTCGAGGGGGGATGAAGACGAACTCTGTCCCGTGCGTTGCAGCATGTTCTACCAATGCGCAGCTGTGAGCAGGGAAAGCCTTGACAAGATCTTAAAGTTCGCGAGCTGCTCCGACAAAATTCGTTGCATTGTCCACAGACCACAGAAGTCCACACCACTGGCTTCGAATGGAAATTGTCCGTTTAATCTATCAGCGGGTAGATTTCCCATGACTTGTGACAGTAATCGAGGTTTATATTTCAAGCAATGCGTTCTTACTGCCTGACGATCGTGGTGCATAACTGACGTGCGTTGACGAGTGATGGTTGGACCTTACGAATAGTTTAGCGAATTTACAAGATTTTGGTAATAAAAGGGGGTGCTTTGCATCGTATGGCAAGGGCGCATTTAACAAACGACCACCGACCCGTAGAAGAGGATGGTTTCGTTGTGCATCTTGATGCTTCCAAATAAATGGAGTTAGCTTTTGCAAGGATGGTTTAAGTATTTCCGATTTTTCTATTTTGCGAAACTCCTCAGCAAATTCGAACTGCTGTATGCTGTGTATTATTGTGAGAAATGCATGTCTTAATTCTTGGGCCGTGATAACTACTGATGTATGCTGCTCAGCTCTACGTCCTCGAACGAATCGTAGTATGTACGAGACAATTTTCAAGATTTTCAGATGTCTGGACTGAGTTTCAAGTAAGGCAAGAATCTCGTCAGGTTGATGATTGATTGCTACTAAGACCGCTGCCGAGGAACGTTTTTCTAGTCGTTTTTCAACCTCTGAAAGCGTAAAATGAGGATTTTGAGGCCAAAGTTCCTTTTTTTCACTTAGGAATGATGGGCCACTCAACCACAAGGAATCATTCAGCTCTGTAATTGGGCATCCGCGAGACACAAGATCTGCTGGATTTTCTTTAGTTGGCACTTGGCGCCATTGCGCTTCCGCTGCCATTTCTTGTATATCAGCAACTCTGTTTGCAACAAATACATTTAAGGTGGACGAATGCTGTTCTAACCAGTGTAAAACCACTTTTTGAGTCGGACCAAAAGAAAATACGCTCTACTGCGAAATAGTCAAAATAGTCGGACTGAGATTCCATTGGGCGTAACAACTCGCGCATACAAACAGCTGCCAAATGCCCTTGCCGAAGCGTCTGCGAATCCATGGATCTGGGTCGACCCTTTGTTAGTAACTCCAATATGTCGGGGTATAGACACTTTATTCAATTCAAGGAAACAGAAGGCCATTGATTCCCAACTTCGACGAAAGTCTTCCGGAAGTGGATCGTCCCACCCGAGTTTACACAACCAAAGTTGTTGTATAAGGATTTTAGCTTTCGTTGTTATTGGGCTTAGTAAACCAAGAGGGTCATAAAGGCGTGCTGGGAAAGATAACATAGATCGCGTTGTGAGAGCTTCGGTTGGGCTTACAGCTGAGAAAGAATATTTTAAAATATCTGAATTGGGGCTCCATATTAGACCTAATGTTTTAGTATCATCTTGGTCGCCAAGAATAATAGCTGTTGACGAGTTAATGTTTTCCGATGCAACATTGGATGACCATTTCGCTAAAGACAGGCCTGCTGAACTTAAAATGTTTTACAGTTCTTGGCGCATAACCTGAAGTTCTTCTACTGTCTCAGCTCCAGCTAGTAAGTAGTCTATATAAAAGTTTCTGGACAAAGCTTTGGCACCGCGAGGGTAAGAGCGAGCGTACAAATTACTAAGGTATTGAAGGCATCTGACGGCTAGAAAGGGCGCTGATGCCGTCCCATTTGTAATCGTATTTAGTCGATATGCTTGCACAGATTCTGTTGGACTTTCTCTCCATACAATCATCTGGTATTGACGCTGACTCTCATCGATCTCAAATTGCCGATACATTTTTGTCATGTCTGCAGATATTGCATATGCATGAAGACGAAAGCGTAATAATATAGAAAAGAGAGATGGTTGAATTGTTGGCCCAACCATAAGCAAATGATTTAGAAATAGCTGGGTTATCGACTTATACGATGCGTCAAAAACAACGCGTAATTTCGTTGTCGAACTTTGTGGTCTCAGTACACACTGGTGCGTGATAAAATAGTGTGGTTCACTGGGAATACCATTGTCGGCTAGTGACATGTGCCCTAAGGCTAAATACTTCTTCATGAATGCAACGTATAAAGCTTGGACCTCAGGTTGTTTTTGAATCCTTCGCTCTAAAGACGAAAATCTTCGTTTGGCAGTTTCGAGGGAATTGCCCAAGCTCGCAGGGCTCGATTTGAAGGGTATAGAAACTCTTAGCCGACCCGAGGGTAATCTTGTAACGGTTTGATTAAATAATTTCTCGCAAAGCTGTTGTTCTGGGGTATATCGTTTGTTGATGCGACGTTAGGAATTTCCTCAAGCTCCCAGAACTTCTACACACTGACATCAAGGGATTGCTCTTGGAGCGTTGTTAAATAACAGCTAGAGTCTTTTGGCTGACTAGTCAGCAAACACCCAAACACAGTGTTTTGCAATGACAGCTTAATGTGGCCTTCAGCTAGCAAGTCAAAGAATGCATCTGCACCCAATAGTAAATCTACCCTTTGGGGTTTGTAAAATAATGGATCAGCTAGCGAGAGGTGCTGTGGAATACCTAACTCCGAGTTTTGAATTCCCTTTTCTGGTTGATATGACGAGATGGATGGCAAAACGCATAGTTCTGCTGACATCTGGAAACTGCTGGTGCGAGAACATATTGAGGTTTGTACACAGATCTCAGTTAAGAAGTTTGACTTTCCTATTCCAAACAATCGGATCGGCTTTCTAATGCGGTGCAATTTCAGAGTATTGACTATACTTTAAGTTATGAAATTGACCTGGGATCCTGAGTCCAATAACACTCAAGCTACTTGATACTCACCAAGGCGTCCTTTTATTTTAACCAAGGCTGTGGCTAATACTACCTGTCCTGCGTTTACTGACCGGGCATGATTGACAGCTACATCAGGAACTTGGTTTGAACTCGTTGCGGTACCTAAAGTTGGTTGTGGGGCGATATACTGAGTCGAAGCGGAAACATACCAATGCAGCAAACTATTGTGAGGCTTATTACAGACTCGGCAATGTGATAAATTGCAAGAGGAAACACTATGCCCTCGTTTAAGGCAGTTAATACAAAGTCGCGAGCCCTTGGCGAATCTAAATCGGTTGGCAACCGAAAACGCAGTAAACGAGGAACATGCAGTGATCGCGTGATCCTGTGACTTACAAAACACACACCTGGTGATCTGAAGTTGCTCCATTTGATTAACTGCTAATAACGTAGTAGTACTCTTCTTTGGCCGGTTGTCTCGATAAGCCTTATTGGTTTTCCCTTTACTCGATGAAGATTCTTCAACTGACAAATGTTGATACCGCTTATTAATATCATCTTCGCAATCTTTCCATGTGGGAATTTGCCCTAACATTGTCAATCAACGTCCTCAACGACTAAGCAGACAGACTGGGTATGCAAGATAAATCAAATAGCCTTGAAACACCATCGAAAAAAATTGGGAACTCATTATCGTATACACGTTTTAACGCATCGAGAGCCTTTTTATAATTACTTTCCGTTACCTGGAATGCCTTTACGTTTGATAGTTGATCATCATGCACAAGAGTTTCGAACAGCCCAATAAAGTTTTGGTTCTCTGAATATACGCCACTTAATTTTGGCAGCTTCATCTGCGGTAGCTGTCTATGATGTCCACCAGTCGTATTTAGTGTGTTGCCTTTTAAATCTTGATGTTGATGTGAGCTTCTAAGAGATTAAAGAAGAGCTCGAGTAGTAACACATACATCTTCCAGCTCTTCACTGGATGCCAAGTCCAGATTAATTTTGTCCTATGACCACTGTATATTAAATGCCCTTTCTACGTAAGCGTTAAGCACATCTAATCGACACTCTATCTGTAGTGGGTCTCTATCTAGAGTTCCTTCAGTTATTGATACTTTAATTCGCTTTATATTGGTAACAAGAATATCTCGCTGCTGAAGAAGTTCCAATTCATCGACATCTTGTACAAAGGAGGAGTTATTACCACTGCGTTTTTTAGGAGGCATGGTAAATGTGAAATATAAACGACAAACTTATTGTACTACCCTCGCAATGCTCACAACGTATGAGCCGGCCACAAAACTGTACTACTTATCCATGAACGAAAATAACCGTTTAGGGCTGATGCATGTGTGTGCAGACATGTGCTCCGCCAATTATTTACAGCTATGCAACTATGGTTGCGTAGTTGTGCATGTATTTTTCCACTAAGTCACCAAAATTTCACTTATGTGCCAAATTTCAAATGAACAATTTTAACATTTATTGTAACAACAGAATTCCAAGTTGATTATTTTGCTCAAATAACACTGCAATATGTTACCTGGTAATGAGTACTGGCGAGCTGCCGTGTGCAGTTACAGAAACCTATGTGTTTCACTTGTTTGAAACTATATATTATGTTTATTCCAATTAACAATTAACTACAATCCAAAATCCAAGGAATCCGTGTGTCCACCCGGGGAAGCCAAAATGAATAGTCAGAAATTAATAAGTTTTATTAATCTGTTTCCTTCAGGAAACAGCTACGAAAATGATGGACACGGTGTGGATCTGTCGAGTATAATTTTTCAACTGCCTTCACTGGCTTTAATAAACTTCTTCTATGCATAGAGCGTTAGCCGAGCGCAGCGGCTGCATGTGCAAATACAAGAGAGGAAAGCTTAACATAAGTGTTTATAAATCAGACGCCAGAGTGTTACTGTTTTCGTTGATTTTTATTTGTCTTCACCGAAAATTTCAATAATGATTATAATCAATCGCGCGATGCGCCGTGGTTGCGTTGGTAGCAAAAGTGTGACTGACTGTAGCTTGGTAGAATAGTACAAGAATAAGCTGAATGATCTCGTAAACACGTTACAGTTAGAGGTGAATGGAAAAGTACTGACCGAGACAATGCATTTGGGCAAAGCTCCTACACGTACATACAAATTAAGCTGCGCTTCATGCGCATGTGCGTAAAGACAACGAAAGAGATTACAAAGTTTTTTAGGAGGCATGGTAAATGTGAAATATAAACGACAAACTTATTGTACTACCCTCGCAATGCTCACAACGTATGAGCCGGCCACAAAACTGTACTACTTATCCATGAACGAAAATAACCGTTTAGGGCTGATGCATGTGTGTGCAGACATGTGCTCCGCCAATTATTTACAGCTATGCAACTATGGTTGCGTAGTTGTGCATGTATTTTTCCACTAAGTCACCAAAATTTCACTTATGTGCCAAATTTCAAATGAACAATTTTAACATTTATTGAAACAACAGAATTCCAAGTTGATTATTTTGCTCAAATAACACTGCAATATGTTACCTGGTAATGAGTACTGGCGAGCTGCCGTGTGCAGTTACAGAAACCTATGTGTTTCACTTGTTTGAAACTATATATTATGTTTATTCCAATTAACAATTAACTACAATCCAAAATCCAAGGAATCCGTGTGTCCACCCGGGGAAGCCAAAATGAATAGTCAGAAATTAATAAGTTTTATTAATCTGTTTCCTTCAGGAAACAGCTACGAAAATGATGGACACGGTGTGGATCTGTCGAGTATAATTTTTCAACTGCCTTCACTGGCTTTAATAAACTTCTTCTATGCATAGAGCGTTAGCCGAGCGCAGCGGCTGCATGTGCAAATACAAGAGAGGAAAGCTTAACATAAGTGTTTATAAATCAGACGCCAGAGTGTTACTGTTTTCGTTGATTTTTATTTGTCTTCACCGAAAATTTCAATAATGATTATAATCAATCGCGCGATGCGCCGTGGTTGCGTTGGTAGCAAAAGTGTGACTGACTGTAGCTTGGTAGAATAGTACAAGAATAAGCTGAATGATCTCGTAAACACGTTACAGTTAGAGGTGAATGGAAAAGTACTGACCGAGACAATGCATTTGGGCAAAGCTCCTACACGTACATACAAATTAAGCTGCGCTTCATGCGCATGTGCGTAAAGACAACGAAAGAGATTACAAAGTAAATACAACTTAGGGTACAGGGTTTCTGGTTCCCAAACATACCGGCCCCCCTGAACGGTTGTTCAGCAAAGGGGCAAAATAGCCAGTTTGGTGATTGGGCGCTGGACTACTCGTTGGGCGGTTTTGATGGTAACAACTCGGACCTTGTCGTCTTGTCCGGGATGCACCTCCAGGATCCGTCCGAGTATCCATTTTGATGGGGGTAGATTTGGTTCCTTAAGTACGACTAGGGTGTCGACCTTCAAATTGTCTTTCTCCAGTTGCCATTTTGTTCGCTCGTGGAGAGAAGTGAGGTATTCCATATGCCAACGTTTTCAAAACCCTTGGACCATTGCTTGTAGTTGAGTCCATCGTTCCAAGCGGTTGATGGGAACATCGAGGCGGGATGGTTCCGGTATAGCAGTATAGGGAGCGCCAGTCAGGAAATGGGCTAGTGTGAGCGGATCGAGGGTAGTATCCCCGGATGAGCAAAGAGGACGAGAGTTAAGTAAGACTTCAATCTGAATCAACACTGTAGAAAGTTCCTCGAGGGTTAGGGCTGTCGATCCCATTACCCGTTTCATATGTAGCTTGATGGACCGAACTCCAGACTCCCATATTCCGCCGAAATGTGGTGCAGAAGGCGGTATGAAGTGCCACGAGATTCCTTCGTTGGCGAAATATTTGGATAGATATTCTGCTGCGATAAACGCATTGGTTGTTAGATCGGTGACTGCTTCGACGTGGATCGCCTTTGTTGTTAGACATACGAATATAGCGAACCATGCCTTTCCGATCCTTGGTGTACGTCCAGTAGATTCTTTGATTGATATTGGGCCGGCATAATCCAAGCCGGTATGTTGAAAGCAGCGGCTGGCCTGAACTCGAGGTATAGGTAAATCTCCCATGATCTGGTTGGTTGTAGCCTTGCGTTGAAGGAAGCAGCGCTTGCATTGGAAGACTGTCTTTCGGACAATGTTGCGCGCACCTAAGATCCAGTACTGTTGACGAAGATTTGTGAACGTTGCATCCACCCCTGTGTGTAGGTTCGTCACGTGAGAATGTCGTACAAGTAACTCTGCGATTGGAGAACTCTTTGGAATGAGCAACGGGTGCTTGCCGTTGTAGTTAAGAGTCGATCTCTCGATTCGTCCACCAACTCTGAGTAGTTTCTCATGGTCGAGAAATGGAGAAAACCGGATCAGCGGAGATTTTGCATGGAGCTGGCGTCCGTTTTCTAGCTGTGTGTATTCCCTTTGAAAAGCCTTTCGCTGGATATGGCGAATGAGTTGGTCCCGTGCTGCCTGCAGTTCCGTTGATGTGAGATACTTAGAAATAGGCCTGTGGTGCGAACAAAGACGATGAATAAAGCGATAACAATAGCTAGTTACCCGTATGAGACGAGTCCAGGATGAGATCTTGTTGATGAGCAACTCGTCGATACTTTCGTCAGGAAAGCTATGTAGAGTTGTGGGCTTGGCTGGACGTTCCTCGGCCCTCCAAATTTGTGTCAGCTCGGAACTTGGTTGTACATAGCGGCCATTCGTATTGTGGCTGGGCCAACCAGGATGGACCCTTCCACCAGAGGTCGTGTTTGAGAAGCTTCGATGGGTGAAGTCCCCGAGATGCGCAGTCGGCAGGATTGTCCTCGGAGCGTACGTGGCTCCAGCAGCTACGTGGGTAGTCGTTCAGAATCTCCGCCGTTCTGTTGCAGACGAATGTGTTCCAATTCCGTGGTGGTGCGGATAGCCAGTGGAGCATCTCTGAATCTGTCCAACAGCTCGTGGTGTTAACAGGAATGGTTAGCGATGATTTGACAATAGTAAGCAACCGCGCCAGAAGTAGTGCGGCGTTCAATTCCAGACGTGGAATTGATACTGGTTTAATGGGTGCTACACGGGTGCAGAGTGATGTGAAACCTGCCATCCATTGCGACCCGACTGTAGACTACTGCATCATACGCGTGCGAGGATGCGTCGGCGAATCCGTGTAGTTGGATTTGTTGAAAGGGTGCAGCAATATATCGAGGTACTTGGCAGTGTGTAAGCGACGGTAAATCCTCTACCAGTGATCTCCAACGGGCATTCAGAGCGTCCGGAATTGGTTGGTCCCAATGTATAACAGCTGTCCAACTCTCTTGAAATATGAGCTTGAGCAGCACGGTAGTGGGCGCTGTCAAGCCGAGTGGGTCGTAGATTTTGGACAGTTGCGACAATAATTCTCGTTTGGTGGGAATAATGTTGAGATCGAACTCGGTTGTTTTGATGAACATGACGTCACGACCTGGATTCCACTGAAGTCCCAGGATCTTAACGTGTGGTCCCATGGGTGAATCCTTACTGAGTTGTACTGGGTCATAACATCGATCCCCTTGTGGCAGTAACTGTAGAAGCTGCCAGCAATTTGAACTCCATTTTCGTAGTTTAAATTTAGCTTTGTCTAAAAGTCCAATCAGCTCCTGTTTAAGCAGCAAAAGATCGTCAACTGTATCGCATCCAGTTGGAATGTCGTCCACATAAGCGTCGTTTGACAAAGCTCGTGACGCGGCCGGGTATTCGAGGCAATGTTCGTCAGCTAATTACTTTAAAACTCGAACGGCCAGAAATGGGGAGGGTGCCAAGTCGTAAGTGACGGTTAGAAGTCGGAAATGAAGAATCGGATCCTTTTCATTCTTGCGCCACACAATGCGTTGAAAATTGGTGTGAGGCTTGGCAACTTGAATCCCTCTAAACATTTTTTCTATATCTGCACATAGAACATATCGGTGCTGTCGGAAACGTAGGCAGACTCCGAGCAAGTCCCGTTGGATCGGTGGCCCAACATGAAGTCGATCGTTGAGCGAGATCCCAGAACTGTCCTTTCCAGATCCGTCGATGGTAGTCAGGCTGTCCATCTTGATGACGGCGTGATGTGGTAAATACACGCAAGTGTCCAGGCTTTCCCCAGCTGTTCCATATGACCACGCTGCAAGTAGTCATCCAAAAAATCCTCGTATTGCTGTTTAAGTTCCGGGTGCCGACGAAACTTCCGCTCTAGTGAAACGAGGCGGTTGGTGGCTTGTGGTAAAGTTGATCCGATAGGAGATGCTCCGTCTTTGAAGGGGTATTCGACAATATAAACACCGTCCTTGGAGCGCGTGTGAGTGCGGGCAAAATGACTCTCTGTGGGATCACTGGAGTCCAAGAGAGCTTGGCTAGGTTGCACACTGTCCATTTCCATGAATGATCGAACCATCTCGATGTGGTGATCCTAATGACGAGAGCGCAGCTTAAAGTGTGCGCGTCCGCGTGTGAGGCCAGCGTTGTTGGCAGCCAGACCAAGAATTGAAATCCGGGCATGCGTTCGATGCACGCCAATCCGCTGGACAAATGATTCCGATGCCAAAGTTATTGTGGATCCCGTGTCTAGGAGCATCCGACAAGTTGTTGTATTTCCCCAGGCGTCGATTACGTCTGCGAGGATGGTCGGCAAAAGGGTTTGCGAACCTGCAACCGGAATATTTTCAGGGTATGATGAGTGTATTTGTTCTCTACAGAAGGAACGTTTCCCGATGGTGGATCGTCTTGATGGCGAAGTTGATTGATTGAGGTTAAGGCTCCAGCTCGGAATGTTGATGGCAAATTGCTGTTATTTACGCTAGGTGGCTCCTGGTAGGTTCCAGTGCCAGACATCTGCGGCGGGTCGTGAACTAAGGTATGATGTTTGCGGCGGCAGACCCGGCAGGTGTGTTTTGATGTGCAATTTCCGACCATGTGTGAGGCACTAAGGCAATTGAAACAGAGCTTTCTGTTCCTCAGAAATTCTCGGCGTGTGGCGTCCAATGATAAGAATTGATCACACCTGAACAGTGGATGATTCTGCTGGCAAGATAGACACTTGTTTTCCTCGCGTTTCTGATGAGCGTCAACGTGGTGTGTTGTAGCGGCTCGTCGAGCTTGTGGCGCGCGAACAAGTAGGCAGGCTTCTAAGGTGTCGCAATGTGATGTGAGAAATGTTAGAAACTGGTTGATGGTCACATTTGGACTTTCAGATTCTGCGCACTGGGCCCATGCTTGGCGAGTTTCAGGATCCAGTTTTGTCAATAATATAAAAATTAACCAAGGATCTCGCTGCTCGCATTGAAGTGCTCTCAATCCACGAATTACCTCGTCTGCGCCGTCAGCCAATTTTCGCACGGCGCCGATGCTAATGGTGGTGGCACTCGGTAGAGTTAAGAAACTGTTCAGGAACGATCGCATAATTAGCGACTGTTTGTAATATCGCTTTTCCAACCTGTCCCAGGCTTCACTGTAGTTTTCATTAGTAGCGCCTCGCCGGACCTTAAATAGTGAAATCTTTGGCAGTCAGTGAGTCCTGAGTGTGATGCGATGGATGCCATGAACATGTCCGAAAAATGTTTCCAGTCTTCATAATTTCCCGAAAAGGTTGGGAGCTTGATTCGCTCGAACTGAAAGTCCACCTGGCTTCTGTGGGACGTGTTGAGGGATTGGTCAGGAACAAGAAGAGTAGTATCAGCGACTTCAGCCTTTAAATCTTCCAGCGTATTGCTTAGTACAGCATACGTAGCGTAGTGTTTTTCTTCGTATACATCAAAGTCTTCCTCAGGGTTTTCCCAACCCTCTTCAGACTCAGGCGTACAGCTCCTCTGTGAGCTTTACGAACCGTAAATAGTTTTCCTGTAGTTGAGCCAATCGCGCGACTAGGTTCGGGATTGACTGAATATCTTCCACGAATTTAGTGGCATTGTTATGCGCACGTGTAATTTGGCTTTTGCAAAAGCCCCGTTGTTGAGTGACACTCCCCATGGCGATTGAGGTTAGGGACGGTTCTATACGACGCAGATATCTATAGATCACCGTTGAAAAATACTAATTTAATTGAAATGTCCCGAAACAAACGTTTCTGGCTATCCGGCTACTCGAAGGACCAATTTTTTAATGTTTATAAATCAGACGCCAGAGTGTTACTGTTTTCGTTGATTTTTATTTGTCTTCACCGACAACGAAAGAGATTACAAAGTAAATACAACTAAGAGTACAGGGTTTCTGGTTCCCAAACAATAAGTTCTGATCTTAACATTTTGTGTTTACATTCGGTTCACTTCATTGCTTACAATCTTATTTATTTCATGATTTAATTTAATGTTTAACTAATACCGCGAAATAACTTAACACCTGTAATTATATGACAAAATTCCTTTGAATTTTGAACAACATAGCTCAATATGCCAGTGAGACACAGTGTAGAACGGCCAAGTCTGCCAAAAAATGCAGGAATTTGTGAGGTATGTTCTCAACCAATGATGCAATTAGATTTGAGATTAATTACAAGATGTTTACATACATTTAATAGGCTGTATATACTAAATTGGCTTGATGGTTCCTCTTTATGTCCAGTTTGTAGTCATAGTGTTACTAGAAATAGTCTATTGGAAGTTGTTCCAAGCGAAAACGTAGAGAAAAACAATGAAGTCGATCCCAATGGAAGATTGTTGTTATCCAGTGCCCAAAAGAAGAAAAAGAAAATATTACCGGAGACAGAGACAGCAACAGCTGAAATCGAACAGGTTACACCTAGAGAAAATAAAAGACAGAATTCCTTTAATTCGGAGAATAATAGGCACCAAAGTTCAATCGAAGAACGAATAATTGCATTATTCAATGTGACGCCTCGAAAACAGGCGTTGGAGGTGTTTTGGCACAACTTGATGACGACGGTGTAGAAAGACCTAGAAACAGCAGCAAAAATACTGTTTGACAGAATTGGAATGTTTGGCTGCAGTCTTAAGCATCGATAAATTCAGAGAGTATGTGGTAGGTCTTGAATTTAAAGTAATAACAGATCATGCCAGCTTAAAATGGCTTATGAGTCAAGCGGATCTCAACGGTCGCTTAGCTAGATAGGCGCTTAAGCTATTAAGCATTACGCTTTTGACATTGAACACCGAAAAGGAAGATTAAATGTAGTTCCTGACGCGCTCTCGCGATTACCAACAAAGGAGATCAGGGAGCTTGATGTTGTTTTACGACAAATAGATTTAGATTCACCACACTTTTGGTCTAGCGCATACGTTAAGCAGAAAAATTGAATACTCGAGAATTAAAATCGTTTACCAGATCTTAAGGTTGTTGATCAGTACATATACAACAGGAATCAGTTTTTTAACGAAGGTATGTCCGAGTCAAGCTGCTGGAAGTTATGGGTACCGTCAGAGTTGACTTCATCTGTTATTGATTCTGGAAATCGTAGATCAGATGAAGCTGCATCTAATACTGAGCCAGAGTGGGGAAGAAATATATCTCCAGCATTCGGTTTGAATAGTGACGCTCCTACTTTTGTTCCACAAGAGCTACGTGGTTATAATAATCAAGAAAGAGTTGGTAATAGTAGTATCTGTAGAGGTGATGTTGGGAAATTCGTTAATATTATAAGCGGTTGGAAAGTACAGTATAGTGGAGCTAAAAATGGAATGCCTGTTGGGAAGTTTATTTACATGGAGACTGCGTTAACAAACGATTGCCTTGCTGGTAATTTTGAGGTTTTGTGTGATCACATTCACATACTTTTCAGTGGTAGAGCCAGTGAATGGTTTTGGAGGTATAGGAGAACAGTCGACAAAGTAATTTGGAATAGCCTCAGTACTTCCCTTAGTTCTTATTTTCATGACCCATTGTCAGATGACGACGTCAGAGAATTAATAAGAGATCGAAAGCAACAACCTAATAAGAGTTTTGACGAATTTCATAATGCTATTTGTGCTATGTTGTTGGTACACCGGTTACAGTATCCAATAAGTGAAAGTCAATTAGTAACCATACTAAAGCGAAACCTTCGGCCTTTTTTTCAAAAGGAACTTTTCTACTTAGAAATAAATTCGAAACAGATAACCTACGAATCCTGGTAACACGAAGATAAGCATTTAGTGAAGAGTTCAAAAATACATATAATACGAGAATTACCAATCGAAAAGTGAATGACATAGACATAGGTGAGCAAGGTATAAATGAACATTTAATGGAAAATAAAGTTAGCGAAATAAACAGAGATCAAGTGCACAATAGAAATGGGTTAGTGTGTTGGAATTGTAAAGAAAAGGGTCATAAATATACAGAGTGTCAAACTGAAAGAAAAAAATATTCTGTATAGGGTGTGGAGCAGAGAATGTGCAGAGAACCAATTGCGAATTTGGTCAGGGAAACAGCATGTGGAACGGCAACAACAACAACAGTTACCGTTCCAATACAAGAAACTAATCAATGATCAAAACTTAACTCATCCATCGCCGGATTTTATTAAATCTGCACAGTTAGGGAAATATGAGTTAAATGGAAAATTATACCCTATAGTTCCATACCATGTTCGGTTAAGAAATTATAATAAAATCAAAAACAAAATCTTTTACAAGGGTGAAGAAATTGTAATTGTAATTATGGGAAAGTTAATGATCAAGCGCAAAGATTATCGGTTAGCTTGGATGCAATCATCCATGTAGAAAAGGATATTAGACCATTTGTAGAAGTAAAAATATTTAATAAAGTTTATGGCGGACTGTTGGATTCAGGAGCACCCGTTTCGTGTTTAAGTAGAGAAGCAGGAAAAGAGTATTTATACCAAAACAAGAACTTTAAAGTAAGCAATTCACAAATAGAAACTGCAGGAGGTAAAATATACAAAATTCTTGGGACCATAAAAACTAATGTAACATTTCGAGATCAGTCTAAAATGCTAACTCCATATATAATTCCGGATTTGAAACAAGATCTTTATTTAGGGGTTGATTTCTGGTACATTTTTGGATTGATGAGTCAACTAAACAAATCTATATGCGTTAGCGAACTGAAACTACCTGAATCATTAGATTTTGAGCAGCAACAGCAAATGACTGAAGTGATAGAGCTGTTTCCTGATTTTAATGGGTATGGGTTAGGCAAAACATCTTTTCTAGAACATGCAATTGAAATAAGTCCAGAATCGAAACATGTCAAGCAGAGATATTTTTCAGTATCTCCTGCAATAGAAAAGAAAATACATTCAGAGATTGACGATATGCTAAAGATTGGAATCATAGAAAAAGCACCTGCAACTTGTTCGTGGAGTAGCCCGGTAGCTGTTTAGAATATGCCTTGACTCGCGCAAAGTAAACGCAGTAACCATAAAAGATGCGTACCCACAGCCAAAGATTAATGGAATTTTATCAAGATTACCTAATGCAGAATTCATAACTTCACTAGACCTTAAACATGCATTTTGGCAAATAGGTTTAAAAGAATCTAAAAGAGATCTCACTGCATTCACTGCACGAAACAGACCATTGTATAGGTTCAAGGTTATGCCTTTTGGGTTGACCAATGCGGCCCAAACAATGTGTCGTTTAATGGACGCTATTACTCCTCCAGATCTCAAGAGCCGTGTATTTGTTTACTTGGACGACTTATTGATGGTCAGTAAAACATTTGCTAAGCATATAGGTCTCCTAAAAACAATGGCTGATATTTTGAAAAGTGCAGGTTTGACGTTGAATTTACAAAAATGATAAAATGTATATAGTGTGTTCCAGAAGTGCGATATCTTGGCTATGTGATTGGAAAAGGTTCCATCTAAGTCGACTCAAAAAGAATATCAGCGATTAGAGACCTACTTCCTCCCAAATCTGTTAAGGATATGCAAAAGTTCTTAGGTTGTGCCGGATAGTACCGAAGATTTTTAGAAAATTACGCAACAATAACAGCACCTCTTACCGATCTAACCAAAAAGGCCAAATGCTTCAAATGGACAGATGAAGCCAACCAAGCATTTGAAGAGGTAAAACGCAGATTGACTTCAGCTCCGTTATTGGTGACACCGAATTTTGAGAATTTATTCAATGTGACGCCTCGAAAACAGGCGTTGGAGGTGTTTTGGCACAACTTGATGACGACGGTGTAGAAAGACCTAGAAACAGCAGCAAAAATACTGTTTGACAGAATTGGAATGTTTGGCTGCAGTCTTAAGCATCGATAAATTCAGAGAGTATGTGGAAGGTCTTGAATTTAAAGTAATAACAGATCATGCCAGCTTAAAATGGCTTATGAGTCAAGCGGCATTGAACACCGAAAAGGAAGATTAAATGTAGTTCCTGACGCGCTCTCGCGATTACCAACAAAGGAGATCAGGGAGCTTGATGTTGTTTTACGACAAATAGATTTAGATTCACCACACTTTTGGTCTAGCGCATACGTTAAGCAGAAAAATTGAATACTCGAGAATTAAAATCGTTTACCAGATCGAAGGTATGTCCGAGTCAAGCTGCTGGAAGTTATGGGTACCGTCAGAGTAGACTTCATCTGTTATTGAGAATGCCCAGTCACCGCCCCATAATGCACATGGTGGGATAGGTAAAACACTAGAAAGACTTTGTAGACATTTCTATTGGCCGAGCATGGCAAAAGAAGTGAAAACAATCAAAAGCACCAAACATAACACTCAAACCACCTATGGGAAGTCCTGCATTTAGCGAAAGGCCATTTCAACGCTTGTACGTAGACTTTATCGGACCTTATCCTAGATCAAAGAAAGGAAACGTAGGAGTTTTTGTTGTTTTAGATAACCTGACTAAGTTTCATTTCCTCAAACCGGTACGAAAATTTACGGCTGATCTTGTAATAGAGTTTCTGAAGACCAATATTTTTCATGTATTTGGTGTTCCGGAATGCTTCGTTTCAGACAATGGAAAACAATTTAAATCCTCGCTGTTTAAATCATTTCTTGAGAACCATGGAATAAAACATATGCTTACAGCTGTTTACAGCCCTCAATCAAATGCCTCAGAACGTCTTAACAGATCAATAATATCAGGTATTCGATCATATTTGGCGGCGATCAGCGCTTATGGGACGACAAGATTCGCAATATTTCAGCTGCATTACGCTCTGCCTATCACTCGGTAATTGGTTGTTCACCTTACTTTGCTCTATTTGAAAACAATATGATTTCGCATGCAAAAGATTATGACTTATTAAGAAAATTAGGAAGTCTTAAAGTTGGAGAAAGAATTTTAGATCCAGACAAACTACATATAATTAGAGAGGCCATAATGGAAAACATAAACAAGGCATATAAGTCGAATAAAAATAAATATGATCTTCGTACAAGGTATGTAACATATGAGATCGGAGAACAGGTTTATAGGCGAAATTTTGTTCTGAGTAGCAAACTAAAAAAATTCAATGCAAAGCTTGCTCCTAAATTACTGAAGTCAAAAATATTTCGCAAGTACGGTAACCACTTTTACGAATTAAAAGTGAACGGTAAGTAATTGGAAAATTTCTCGCGAAAGATCTTCAAAAGTGCATGGCATAAGTTTTTTGACCGTTTTCCAGCTTCTTTTATCACTGTAAAAGCTAATAAAATAACTTGTGCTGTGATGGTCAGACTAAATATGCAAAGTCAATAAGTTTTGAAAGCCACTGTGTTTGTCTCGTTGCTTAGGTACAAAAAGGAACGCTTTGCTAGATAAGCCTCGCTTTTCGACTTTATTATCTGGCTTATCTTTGTTACCCACCTATACAGTAAAAGCTTATTCTCAGTTTCTAATGGTGCATCAAGAGATATCTGTGCATGGCAAGTTCAGTTTGAAAATTTAATACTGTTTTGTATTATAAACTCAAAAACGTGTGATTGCAGGGAAAATTTACGATTTATTTGGACGACGAAAGGGAGTTTGCGCAATGAAGTTCATATAACAACTAACTCTTTAATTTCAGTATAAGAACGCTTAAGCCTAACTTAACGAAGGGGGCGAGAGACGGGGCGAATTCGCGAGAGCGATTAAAACTTTATTGCGCTCCCGCTCCCGCCTTACACTATTCAACAAATTTCATTTAAACGCGCAAAGTGCGCGAACACCGCCCCCTCTGAAGGACCGTCGTCTTCAGCATGCCACAGGCAACACCGCCAGCCTATGGACCGCTCGCCGATACGTCCCATCCTTAGTCCTTACGTCCGCCACTCGGACCTTGCCGTCAGCGCCGACGTGCACCGCCACGATCCGCCCGATCATCCACTGCTGCGGCGGAAGATTTTCCTCGGCGACGACGACGAGAGCTCCCACGTCGACGTTTGGAACCTCCTGGTGCCACTTGTTCTTCGCCTGGAGGCTCGAGACGTACTCCCGGGACCATCGCTGCCAAAACCTGTGCCTGAGAGACGAGACACTGCGCCATCGTCGCAAGCAGGTTGGGCTGACTTGGTCCGGGAGCGCTGCTGAGGGTGGAGCTAGTAGGGGCCCGCCGATCAGGAGATGGCCTGGGCTTAAAGCTTCGCCGTCGTTGGGATCCGTGCTGATCGCTCCGAGGGGCCTGGAGTTGAGAACGGCCTCCACGCTGGTGAGGAGAGTTCCGAGCTCCGCCGCGGTCAGTATGTCTTCGCCGACCGTCCGAAGGAACAGGTGCTTTGCAGACTTCACACCTGCCTCCCAAAGTCCGCCGAAGTGAGGTGCTCTGGGCGGTATGAACGCAAACTCGCATCCTTTTCTTGACGCGAATGTTGCGATACCGCCCCCCTGCTCCTCCAGACGGGCCCGGAACTCTCTCATGTGGCGATCGGCTCCGACGAAGTTCGTCGCGTTGTCGCACCACACCTTCTCCGAAATCCCGCGTCGACTCACGAACCTTTGGAATGCCAACAAAAACGCATCAGTGGTGAGGTCGGACACTAACTCTAAGTGGACCGCTTTGGACGCAAAACATACAAACAATGCCACGTATGATTTGTACGGTGGCTTACCACGGATACGATACGTTGTGTTGAATGGGCCACAAAAATCAACACCACAGATATTAAAGGGGCGGAGAGCTCGAAGTCTGTCTGATGGCAAGTTCCCCATGATTTGCGTCAAGAGTTGCGGCTTGCACCGAAAGCAACGAATGCAAGAACGAACTGTTCTGCGGCAAACTTCCTGCGCATTAACCAACCATATCTTTTCTCGCAACAGACTTACAAGAGCTCGAGCTGTGAGCCTTTCGATAACAACAACGGGAATTTGGCTTCGTACGGGATAGGAGCATTCAATAACCAACCCCCAACTCGCAGCAATGTCGAGGAACACCAATCTAATTGTTTCTCCTGGAGAAAAGGGCTTAGTTTCTGAATATTCGTTGCTACCGGTTTGTTTTTTCGAATTTTGCCTATGTCGTCACTGAACTCGTGAGATTGGATCACTTCCACTATTTTCTCGAACGTAAAATTCAGTTCTCTTGGAGTAATACTTTTTTCAAAGGGCTGCGACACTTTTTTGCACCTTTGAATAAACCGAAAGACCCACACGAAAACTCTTAGAAGCCTTATGTGCGACGAAAAAGACTCTATTTTCTGAAGCACATAGTTGGGCTCTGGACTTACCATAAGCGCCAACGCTGACTTGCGTAATTCCGTCGACACGACATGAGCAGGTACTTTAAAGTGTCGATTTACAGGCCAATCCTTTTCAGCATCAAGCAAAAACGACGGGCCAGCGAACCAAATGGAAGCTGTGAGTTCCTCAACGTCACATCCCCGTGACACGATGTCCGCTGGGTTTACTTTCGTGGGAACTTGTCGCCAAATTGCTTTTTCCGACCACTCTTGGATCTCTGCAACTCGGTTTGAGACGAAAACCGACAACGACGACGGATGCGTTTTGATCCAATGCAGAGTGATCTCCGAGTCCGTCCATAGGAATACCTTTGTGATCGGAAAATTAAGCAATGGTCTTACACGATTATAAAGATCCGCAAGAAGGTGAGCTGCGCACAACTCAAGGCGGGGCAAAGTTTTCGTCTTGAGGGGAGCTACTTTGGATTTTGCTGTCAATAAAGATACTTTTAAACCTTCAGCGGTACTAGTGCGAACGTAGATGCACGCTCCATATGCTCGCATGGAAGCGTCAGCGAAACCATGTATTTCTGCCGGGACTTTGGCGTCTGTATGAACGAATCGCGATACCTTGATCTTGGGCAGCTGCAACAGCGTTCCCTTAAACGCTTCCCAAGATGTCTGCAGTTGCATCGGCAGCGACTCGTCCCAGTCTTACTTTCGAAGCCACAGTTCCTGCAACAACATTTTTGCCCTAGTCACTAGAGGACACAATAGGCCAAGCGGATCGAAAAGTCGGGCACTCACCGTCAGTATGTTTCGTTTTGTCGCACGAAGATCCAGGAAAGAGTCATCCAACCGAAATTAAAAGTAATCTTTACCCGGTAACCAAACCACGCCAAGGGTTTTAGTTACGTCTGAGTCTGCCGTTAGCGGCATGACAGCGCTTTCAGGTGCGGACAACTCTGGGCAGTTAGAAAACCACTTTGCCAATTCAAATCCTGCCTCTTGCAATACCTGAGAAACTTCGTCCCGAAGGCTTAACAGGTCCTCAACGCATCTGGCGCCAGTCAACAAATCGTCAACATAAAAGTCATTCTGAATGACCTTGGCGGCTTTTGGACACGAATCCTGCGCGATCTCTCCAAGTCGCATTAAACACCGAATCGCCAGATAGGGTGCTGGCGAAGTTCCATAAGTTACGGTGTTCATCTTGAAGATTTTTAGAGACTCAGATGGATCTCGTCTTCACACTATGAGCTGAAAGTTTCAGTCCGCTTCGTCAACCATTACTTGACGATACATCTTCTTTACGTCTGCTGCAAGCGCAAACTTGTGCATTCTGAACCGAAGCAGGGTCGAATACAGCTCCTCTTGAATGGTGGGGCCAACCATCAAGATGTCATTCAACGCGACCTGCGTCGATGTACGGCTCGAGGCGTCGAATACCACTCTCAACTTAGTTGAGGTGCTTTGAGGTCGCAGCACGCATTGGTGCGGAATAAAATAGTGCGGACTGTCTGGAATTTTATCGTTCGTGGAGGACATGTGGCCCATGGCTTCATATTCTTCCATGAATTCCAGATACATCTTTTTTAAAGAAGGATCTTTGGATAATCTTCTTTCAAGTGACAAAAATCTACGTTTCGCAACTTCATATGATAAACCAAGAGTGTTTGGGTCAGATTTGAACGGCAGACGAACCGAAAATCTCCCGGACGACAATCTTTGAGTATTTTTCTCAAAGTGTTGCTCACAAAGTTGCTGCTCAGGAGTGTGGACCTTGGCCTTGGGCGGCAAGTCCTCCACAGACCAGAATTTCTGCAGGGTTGTGTCTATTGAATCCAACACTTCCTCCTGGCAGCTGAGATGTACCAACTTTTCAGCATTTCTTATTTTTTCTGAGGCACATCTCCCTGACACTATCCAGCCGAGAACTGTTTTCTGCAAAATGGGAAACTCAGGCCCTTGCTTTATCTGGCCGACTGACAATAGTTCAAAGAACGAGTCTGCGCCAATGAGCATATCTATTTTTTGGGGCTTGAAGAAGAATGGATCTGCCAATTGAATATTTTCAGGCACCCTCCAGCCGCTGGTGTTCACCGTTTGATCCGGATGATAACCAGAAATATTTTTTAATATGTAAAATTCGGACGACAATTGACTGCTACCCACTCGCGACTTGACCAACGTGTGTATTTTCTTGGTTGCTTGAGCATTAGTTTCACCAATGCCCCGCAAGCTCAAACACACGTCCTCTCTCTTAATCTGAAGTCTCTGAGCGAGCTCATCGGTCACAAAATTTACTTGCGAACCGGAATCGAGCAACGCTCGAGCCAAAACTAATTCGCCACTTTTTGTTTGGACGCTTACGATGGCTGTGGCAAGAATAACTCTATCCGATGAAGTCATGCAAAACATGCGAAGTGGATGGATTATTCTGCAAGAGCGTGGGCTGAGGAGGAGGTGGCAACGCGAGATTTGATGGCGAATAAATGTGCAGCAATGTGTGATGTGAGGACTTACACACCCTGCATCTTTTCGACTTGCATCTTTTTACCGTGTGTCCCTTGCGGAGGCAGTTAATGCATAAGGGAGCCTTCTTTGCGAAATCGAATCTTTGCTGAACTGTTAGGGCAGCAAAAGCAGTGCAATTTCCTACTTGATGTTCTGCTGAGTTGCAAAACACACACACTTCGGGGTCGTCCATGGCAGCAACAAACGAAAAACTCCTGTTTCCATTCTTCTTAGGATTTACCTGGCTCTGCTGAACAACTTTTGGCTTACACGCTTCTTCGGCAACCATATGCTGATAGCGCTTGTTCAGGGCTGACTCACACTTGCTCCAAAGAGGAAGCGAGGTATAATCTAACTGTTCTTCCCATTTTCTTTTAGATCCTGCATCGACTTTGCCCATTACTAGATGGATGAGGATGGCATTCGTAATACGTTTGTCATCCCCAATGGACAAAAGAGAATCGTACAGCGCTGTGACTGTGTCGAGCAGGTTTCTCAAGGCTGTAGCTGATGGCTGGGAAATCTTTGGCAGATTAAATAGTGTCGATATATTGTCAAAGAAAATCAAACAATCATTATCGTACACCCGCCTTAGGCTAGCCAGGGCTTTTGGATAGTTATCCGCGGTAACTTGGAATGCCCTGACTGTTCTTAGCGCGTCTCCAGCCAAACACGATATTAGATGGTTAAATTTTTCGATATCGTGCAGCGTGTCATCTTTGTCAACGAACGTTTCGAAAAGGCTTATAAAATTTTTAAATTCGGAATGTTTTCCGCTGAAAGTTGGAAGAGCGACGCTCGGCAAACGGCATTGGGGTGTGCGCGTTGCCGGCGGAGCAGAATTGTCAACGCTCTTGCGCTTTGCTTCGGCAATTAAGGAAATTAGCAACGATTTTGCTATAATTGCTGTCTCTTCGAACTCTTCGCGGTACACATCATCTCCATCTTTCGCTTCGATTTTGTTTTGTATAAGCGAAGCATTTTCAATGTGCGTATTTAGGATTTCTAATCGACATTCTAACTCAACCGCATTTAAAGAGAATCGACCCTCATTTAAAAATCTTTGCGTTCGCGCTATACTCCTCATATACCCATCTCGTTGGTTTTTTAACTCTTGGTTTCCTTGTTGCTACTTTCTGTTTTCGGCATTTTATTTTTGTTTTTGTTTGTTGTGGTATCGAAGAGTTTTAAATTTAATTTATTTAAATTTATTTTTTTTTAAATTGCTAATATGTAAGTGTTTTTTTTTATATAAATTATTATAAAATTAAATAAATCGAATAATAACCAACGAGAGGAATAAGCTGAATTCAAGCAGTGTGGGGGAGTTATTTAATTGAATTAATTTATTTTAACAATTTAATAATTAAAATGCCGAGCGCACGTAGTGTAGGGGAGCACACGCCAAGCTCAAACACCAAAAAACGAACAAGCGTTTAGGCAACGGCAACGCCTGCACCGTTCTAGCGATCGAAAACGAAAACGACGAAAGAGAACTCGAAAGAACGGGCTGCGCTGTCTGTGTTTGTGTGTATGTGTGTACGGCTGGCGGCGCTCAACGCAATGCTAACGGAGAATGATGCACTGACCGATAACTAAGGGAAACGAATTTATAAACCTGACGCTTAAAGGCGCGGGAAATGGCGAAAAGCGAGGGAAATTTGAGAAAAATGCGCGGCAGAAAATTTGCCGAGGATTTAATTCTGGAATTAGAACTTTTCAAAATTCTCAACTTTTACCCCTTTAATTTTTTGCAAAGCTATAATTGGTGTTCACTACTACGAGAAATGGGGGAATTTTGTTCTTTAAACAACCAGGATGCCGACAAATATTTATTTGATTTTTGTCCAAAGCGATTCACTCATGCATATATGTATTTATAATTCGAAATATGTATATATGTATGTATGGATGTATGTATCAGAATTATAATCGTTAGTGCATGCAAGTTTTATTTATTTCTTGTTTAGAATGCTCGCTATCTACCGAATTTTTCACACGAATGCAAAAAGTTGAAAGATGGGCCAAAAAACAATTTACGACACGCCACAGATTAACTTTCAACTTTTAGCACTCTATACCTGGTGGGACGATTCACATCCGTCGGTAACTTCCCTCTTCGAATCCATATGACTTCCTTCCTGTGCGTAGGGGATTAAAGCGGTGAATTGGGCGATAACGGCGGCTGAGAACTGCAGCGGTCAAAATTTTCCAGCGGCAGCAACGACGAATTAAATCGGCAGCAACAGGCGACAAGAGGCGGCAACAACAACAACGGCAGCAACGACGAATTAAATCAGCGGCAACAGATCACTTTAATGTTTTAAAAAAGGGGGCCGGCGCGATTTGTTTGATTTTTAATTTGTTTGTTTCACCAAAAAAAAACAATAATTCGAGTTCCACTGCTAATCACGTCGGGGTCACCATGAAAATTTAATACTGTTTTGTATTATAAACTCGAAAACGTGTGATTGCAGGGAAAATTTACGATTTATTTGGACGACGAAAGGGAGTTTGCGCAATGAAGTTCATATAACAACTAACTCTTTAATTTCAGTATAAAAACGCTTAAGCCTAACTTAACGAAGGGATCGAGAGACGGGGCGAATTCGCGAGAGCAATTAAAACTTTATTGCGCTCCTGCTCCCGCCTTACACTATTCAACAAATTTCATTAAAACGCGCAAAGTGCGCGAACACAGTTGATAAAAGTCTCCCAATTCAATCAGATCGTACTCAGCGTCAAAAATATAGAAGATTTAATTTGCAAAACCCACGTGCTGTTTATTTTTGCACATGTTTAAAAAAATGTAACAATAAAAATAAAACCTGTGACCTGCAGACAAAATATATAAAATCATCAGTGTTAAAAATCCGCGAAGGTAATTTAATTTTCTTTATAAAATTGAGCTTCAGTCTTTCTTAAATATATAATGGTATTATAGGATTCCTAGTATTATTATCAAAACAAATTAAAAGATCGGATTATGGTTGCGTTCCAAGAACAGCGGTGGAAATAGCCAGCGGAGGCCAACAAGCCCAATCATCCAAATTTTCATCAACAACATTAACGTTTATATTGGAACCTACAAATTTGTTAAAGGACACCTAAATCTGGAATTAAGCCCGGCTACAACGAAAACAGTAGCGAACAAGTCTTCAGACCTAAATAATTGTTTTATATAGCCCTTCACACTACTTAACCTGAATTATTATATAACGTGGAATCAAAATGAAATAAGCATACATATTAAAACACTATTCTAGATATCATATATATATAAAACAAAATATAGGAAATTGAAGATAAAACAACTAGATTTATGATTTTTACATTTACTTGTGGTTTCCAATTTAAAAGGAAATGAAGAAAAGAAATTAAATGATGAATTTATAAACATGAATATTCCTTAACCCTACAATGCCAATGCAAAATCATATGAAGCCTAGGATAAGCTTATACTAAAACTGAATGAAAACAAAGTTGAAAATTAATAATAATTAAGTACTACCAGAAATGTCTAATCGGAACAATGAACTACTGAAATGCCTTTAATGACAAGTTTTTAATTGAATGTTTAATATGAAGAAAGATTATTAGATAAATATAATGGGGTACTAAAAGAACAAGCGCACATTTATTTACTATAGGGTTAATACACAACAGTCCTAGCCGAAAACGTCCCAGTGCTAACCACAATCAAATTAAGTCTAGTTACTAGCAACTCATGTTGCATGAGAATCGTTACAAAGGTACAAATCTCTTCAGGATGATATTATTAATGAAATGATTAATGGAAGATTTAATATTCATAAAAGTAACGACAATTTGTATTTAAAAATAATTACAATAAATATCCTTTTTTAATTTGATGGATAAAATATATTGATTCTATTCATTGGTGAGGAGGATGGCATATAAATATTATAGATTATGAAGTTCTCTAAACAGTATTAGTTTAGTATCTGACGAGTAACTACACAAATTTTTATAAAATGTACATTTCTTCGTCTTTAATTCGATGATCTTAAACAAGTAAACAATCTTGTGAATATACAATTGTAGGAAACTTTTTAACCCATTTCCGAACCCTTTCATGAACTTGTTAGGGAAAATAAGAAACCAAACTTATCTAATGTAGAGGATAGTACAAAAGTAAAACATGAATTGAAGCCAATATAAAATCTTTGATCGGGCATAACTTTTTAACGAATGGTCCGATTTGAAAAATTTCTTCTACATTTCGATAGGTATTGATAGTCACAATAAAACTGCATTTTTAGTTTTTCAAAATCTTTAATGGTGTGGGCGCCAGACACCTTTCAAAAAGTGGGAGGGGGCGTGGCACCATTTTGAAATAAACTTGCGCTGCGTAGGAACTCCAAGAATATGCATGCAAAATGCCAATCCTCTAGCTTTTATAGTTTCCGAGATCTCAGCGTTCATACGGACGGACAGACGGACATGGCTAGTTCGACTCGGCTAGTGATCCTGATCAAGAATATATATACTTTATAGGGTCGGAAAAGCTTCCTTCTCCCTGTTACATACTTTTGCACGAATACAATATACCCTTTTACTCTACGAGTAACGGGTATAAATATGAGAATAATGAGAGAGACATGGATGATTTGTACTTTACAACTAATGGGAAAAAACTCCAGTATAATCGAAATATATATCCATTAAGGTCCACCAATGATAGTGTTTCCTATAATGTATTCTTTTCCCTGACGAATATTGAGGAAGATGTAGCAGAAGAGGAAAAGGAGAACAAAAAGGGTGATGAAGAAGGGACGGAACCTTTACCAGACAATGTTATTACCCATAATTATGATTTTAATATTAGTAATTTGACCAGAGAAAATGTGTTGGATAAAGGTTATAGACCTAAGAAAACTGCAAACAATTTATTAACATTGGTTGATCAAGAATTACAAATTAAAGATAATAAAATTAAACTTTCTGGTGGAATGAGTTGTGATCTGACTCCTGGTCTATACTCACTTATTTTTCTTAGTAAACCTGAAAACTATGATGATCAAGATTTCAAAATGTATAAAAAGATTATATTAGAGATTATAAGATTATATTATATTAATAACCGAATAAGGGCTACACAAGCATACAAATATAGTAAAATTATTAAAAAATTGATAGACAACAATTTGACTCCTACAACATCTACTCCACTTCGCTCAAAAACTGGTTTATGGTCTATTCTATAAGAATACACTTTTGAACACAGACCTCCAAACTCTGTCATGAGTTTAATATAAAGCTTATCTTTAAAAAACACTAAACTATTGTTGTTACCTCTGAAGTAACAAACTTTGCATTGAGATCATTACGGATATCTTTACAAAAATCATCGCTTTTTTATTGTATAGATAAATGAATCAGTATCCATATAATTTAAACATAATTTTTCCTGAAACTTTGGTTTTATATATTGATAGTAAAAATCATACATTTTTCATTTCGAAAAGTCTAGATAGATATTATTATATTCTTATTATATGATTATAGATATATATCTTGTTAGCCGGCTCGAGGTCAGGAATTTGAAAAACAACAAAATTTTAATTTTGGTTATTTGTCGACATATTTCGGCTGCTTTTCGGCAAACCGTCTTCAGGACAACTATAACAGTACACAACGATTTTAATATTCTTAGTAGACAAAATCAATTTACATTTATCATACATTTAATTTACACGTCTGCGTCCGGTGACGTGGAGTTGTTTCCTAATTTTTGTTTCCCTAGTAAATTTCTATATAAATGAGCGCAATTTTCAGTGTCCGTTTTGTAGTTCATCCGTATGTCTGTAGGTGTGGTTATTATAAGTAGCATTTCTATGGTGAATCGTTTGGTATAGTGTTGTTCTTGTGTTAAGATACTCGCCTCTTCAAAGTTCGAAGAGTGATTAGTCTTGGCACAGTGGGACATGAGTGCTGTTTTTTGAGCGTTCGTATGGTGTCTAGCTTTAAAGTCCGATTTATGCTGTGTTAGTCGGGTTTGTAGTTTCGATTATGTTGTTCCTATATATATTTTGTTGCATGTTTCGTTGTTGTTCCCATTGCACGTTATTTTATATATCACGACTTTTTTGTCAATTTCATTTATCTTTAATTTTGTTCTGTTGTATATGTTCAGGGGAGAATTCCGATCGCCCGAGTGTACATTAAATTTGGTTGGTTTTTAATCGCGGCTCTGCGCGGTGATCTACCGTTGACCGAGTGTAACATAACAGCTTATTCTCTCAAAGTTCGCTCCTCTGATGTTATTCATACATTCTGTTATATGCTTATGTTTATACATGGGGACATTGGAACTAATTTCAACACCTCTCCTCAATGTTACCATGTTTACATTTCTCGGTACAATATTTACATAATATTCATAAGTTTAACAAATTTCTCATGTTTTAGTTTTGACAAATTCTTAGTTAACAAATCATCTATCATATCGTTGGTTGATACATATTTCAATTTTACATCGCCTTGCTGGATAACTTCCCTAACAAAATGATACCTAATATCATAATGCTTCGAACGTGCATGATAAACTGGATTTTTCGCCAAATTCTGTGCGCTGAGATTGTCTCCGTAGATAATTGTGGGTGTATCCTCTCGTCCACAACCGATCTCGATGATTAAACGTCTCAAATGTAGCGCCTCTTTTACAGCTGATGACAGCGCCATGTATTCAGCCTCCGTGCTGCTCAAAGCAACACTGTCTTGCTTCTCCGACTTCCATGAAATGGGTCCTCCTGCCATAAGGAAAACAAATCCTGTATACGACCGTCGGTGGCTGGCGTCGCCGGCCCAGTCGGCATCCACGTAGCCCACTAGTGGCAAGTCACCTGCGCAATAGCTTAACTTGTTGGTGACCGTTCCTGCCAAGTACCGCATAACATGCTTAATGGCAAGGACATGTTCGCCATGCGGGTCCTTATTTCGTTGCGCTAACTTCACCACGGAATGGTAGATATCTGGCCTTGAGATTAATGCAAGCCACATTAATTCTCCTATCGCTGACTGATATGCAGTTGGATCCTGACCAACACAATGCTCGTTGTTGCATACCACTTGAAATCCTGCGTGTAAAGGTGTTTTCGTGTGCCTGCACTGCTCCAGACCATGTCGCTGCAGCATATCCTTGATGTACAACGTCTGGTTCATCGTTATACTGCCCAACTCGGCTTCACGTTCAATCTGCATGCCCAAAAACATATTCAGCTGGCCTTTGTCCACGCATTCAAATTTCGAAGCTATCATCGATTTGATCTGCATTAGGTCCGCTTTGTTTTGACACGCTACAAAAAGATCATCGACATAAATTAGTACAAGACACAAGTTACCGTTTATGTCCTGCTTATACAAGCACGCTTTATATTGACAGGGGACGAATCCGATCTCTCGAAGTGCTGCATCCAAAGTAGTGTTCCACTCTCGGCCTGCCTGTTTCAGTCCATATATCGCCTTGTTGAGCCTTAGCACCATGCCCTTGCACGCTTCGTCCTCGAAACTCTTCGGCTGCATCATGTAAACACATTCGCTCAAATCACTATTGAGATATGCTGTGCACACATCCATCTGGTGTAGGTACATCTTTAGCTCCACTGACAGCGCCAAAACTAGGCGGATTGTCTCATATCGGCACACTGGTGAGAAAGTTTCTCCATAATTAACTCCGAATTTTTGAGAGCAACCCTTGGCTACCAAACGGGACTTGTACCGCTCGGGATTCCCTTCGCTGTCTCTCTTTATAGTAAAAACCCATCGGCATCCTATCGCCTTCTGTCCCTTGGGCAACTCGCTAAGGGTCCATGTATTATTTGCGACGAGCGAGTCATACTCCGACTTCATGGCTGCCTTCCAAAAAGTAGCTTGCTGGCTACTTAGCGCTTCAGTACAGCTTTGCGGAAGTGGAATTTCTGCTTTGGTCATTGCGTTGAGCACGTTAAATTCCTTCCTTGGTCGCCCTGACTTGCCGGTCCGAATAATTCTAGGCCTCCCTGGCCCAATTCTGACTGCCTCTCCTTCAGGGTGCACTGGCTCCTCATCCTGCTGGTCACGATCTGCGGCTCCTTCGGATTCGTCCTGCTGCTCATCTCCACCGCGCTGCAACTCTACTTTGAGTACATTCGTTGGTTCCCTCGACGACGCTTGTGCTGCTGGGAATTCAAAAATCTTAGGCTCATCTTGTTGTATCTCATTAAAAAGTACGTCGCGCTTCACAACGACCTTCTGTGTCACCGGATCGTACAACCTGTACCCTTTTGACTCCAGTGAATATCCGACGAACCGATACTCCTTGCCTTTTGCCTTGAATTTACCGCGGTGACATTTGTTTAGTCCTACCGCTGACGATCCAAAAATACGCAAATGGCTCACATTGGGTTTTTTGCCACTCCAAGCCTCATAGGGAGTGATTCCAACAAGAGCTGCTGTGGGTGATCGATTTCTGATGTAACTAGCTGTCATCACCGCCTCTGCCCATAGATTCTCTGGCATTCCTGAATGTATAAGCAAACTCCTGGCCATTTCCACAAGCGTTCTGTTGGCTCGCTCTGCCACGCCGTTTTGCTGCGGACTATATGGCACAGTCAACTGCCGTATAATGCCATTTTCTTGAAACAAATTGTCAAAACGTTTATTAACAAACTCACGCCCATTATCACTGCGTACTGCTTTTATCTTGTGTCCAAGCCAGCGTCACAAACAATAAAAAGAACATTCCAAAAACACATCGATCTTTTTATTCTCACCACATTCAAAATACGCGCCAAAATCGCACACATTCAAAACGCGCGCCCAAACGGATACGCTGGCCACATTAATATATCGATAGTCAACTACCAGGTCTGGCCACATTAATATATCGATAGTCAACTACCAGGTCTGGCCACACTAACCCGACCGATACTGCGATAGCCGAATACCATCACCACATTAGAGACCCGATAACGAGGTATCGATAGCAGGATTCTCAGTATCGACCGCCCTGGGCACACTCAACGGGGCCTATATAAGCAGAGGCCAGACCCCAGATGAGTCACTTGCGTTCCGACGATCTTCGAGGAAACATCAACCACAAGGAGGAATATCCGGGTAAGTGTTCTGGTAGATAATCTTGGTAGTGGTGGTGGATCCGTAAGAGTGCGGTTTTAAATCGGCTCTACGACCTGGTGAGGATCACTGGCGTCCCGGCGTGGTTTCCCTGAAATCAGCCCAGACCCAGTCGTGATCACTGAGGCGGCCCGGTTTACGTAATTCAGGCCCACCTCAGTGAGTTCCCCCAGACGTCACGTCTCCGGCTTCCGACCCGGAAACGAAACGGATGTAGAAACGGCAGGTCGAAACTAACGATGCCCGGCAGGCCGAAACTAACGATGCCCTACATCCCCGAATCCCACTAAAAATCCGAGTAGATCGTTCCCAATCACCCAGAACACGACGAACCCGACGTACACGACGACTAAGCAGTCCATACTCGGCCAGTCGCAGCGCCAGCGTGATCACTCGGCCATCTACAGCGCCGACGCGACCACTCGGCCCATCGGCCACGTCAACGCGGTCACTCGGCCATCTGCAGCGCCGACGCGACCACTCGGCCCATCGGCCACGTCAACGCGACCACTCGGCCATCTACAGCGCCAACGCGACCACTCGGCCCATTCGCCACACACGCTCCCGCAGCACCAGATCAGACGGCAAGCAGTTCATCACACACGCTTCCGCAGCATCGGATCACAGACGGCAAGCAGTTCATCACACACGCTCCCGCAGCATCGGATCACAGACGGCAAGCAGTTCATCACACACGCTTCCGCAGCATCGGATCACAGACGGCAAGCAGTTCATCACACACGCTTCCGCAGCATCGGATCACAGACGGCAAGCAGTTCATCACACACGCTTCCGCAGCATCGGATCACAGACGGCAAGCAGTTCATCACACACGCTTCCGCAGTATCGGATCACCGACGGCAAGCAGTTCATCACACGCGCTTCCACAGCACCGGACCAACGGCGGCAAGCAGTTCATCACACAGCTTCAGCAGCATCGGACCCCGACAGCAAGCAGTGTCGACTGACATGAACGTCATCGCCCGACAAAACCACACTTAACGATTACTACGAAATACACACCTACATTATAGCTCCATTCATCTGTGTTATTATTGGGGAAAGGAAGGTAAATCGATCTATAGAGGAACTATAAATATCTGTCACGAACCCTGACCACGGCGAGCTATACCGCCTCCCAAAACAGGGTCGTTACAGTGGCGCCCGAACAGATTAAAGACAAATAGACAGAAACCTCAAACAACACAAAGATCGTTTTACCGCCTTCCTCAACACAGTACAGATAAAATGGCAGACAAACTAACTCGAAGCTGGATCTCCAATTGCAATAAGGCACAACTGGAAAGCTACCTGATGGAATTTGACATCGAGCCAGAAACACTGTGCGAAGACATGCGGAGACAAATGTCGGAGCTCATAAAGAACGGTGACCACAGCGAAAAAACCATCATACGCCTCCAAGAACTAGCGCAAAGACACGCAAGGACCCCATCACCAGCACCCGACGGAGCAGGGAATCAACCGAAAGGCGCTAGTGGGACATCCAACACGGAGAGACACATTAGCGAGAAAACCCCAAACTCGCTACAAATACCAAACATACAAGCGACAAGCAGCGGAAAACCGGTACCCGAACCGAGGAAGACTGACAAAGTGGCCACAATGGGAGTAATACGAAGCTGGGGAGAATTTTATGATGGCAAGGGCGACCCGACAGAATTCATCAGTAGAACGGAAGAGCTGGCAAAGGCCTATGGGATAGAGCTCGACCAAGCAGCAGGAGCTATGGTGATTTTGCTCAGAGACTGTGCCCTGGACTGGAATCATGAGATTCACCACTCTCACGGAAGGGAAAAAGCTAGAGTGGGTCTACCGAAACAGTCGAGTAGAGTTCAAAAAATATGCTAAACGGGGGGAATGCCGAACCCTAGCGGAATACCTACAGTTGGCAGAGGAATTCGAGGCCCTCCAGCTACAGGAACGCCCAACACAGCACACACCGGAAAGCCACTGGACACAACAGCAGCAGACGGGAAATTTCGGGAGACAAACAAGGAACCAATGGAGACCCCAGGAACCCCCACAAGCACTAAACAGAGGAATAACACGGTCATTCAGTATGAATAATAGATGTTCAAGGTGCAAGGAAGAGGGACACAGAGGACAGCAGTGCAACAACACGCCAAGAATGTACTGTTGGATATGCGGACAGGATGGAATACGAACAATCCACTGCTGTCGCCGAAACGAAACGTCGGGAAACGCCAGAGGCTCATGGGATCAGAGCGGGCACCCAGGGCAAACACCTCACCCGCAACATCAATAAACTTCAACGGCCGACGACTACTGGCACAAGTAAATATAGGCAACACAAGAATTCGCGGGGCCATAGACACAGGAGCCACAAGAAGTTTCATCGCCAGGAAGCTGGCCAGCAGCATAGCCAGGCATGGGACAGAAAAGCAAGTAACAGAAGCCATTAGACTAGCGGACGGAACAAACAGAACGGTCACAGAGGCACTGGAAGTACCAATACAACTCGGGAACAAAACAAGCACAACAACGCTGCTAATACTCGAAGAGGTAATCGGCGATCTCCTACTGGGGATAGACTTCTTGGAACAATGCAACGCGACACTACAATGCGGAGGACTCACAGCAAAAATGAACGGGAACAAGAGAAAGAAAAACAGAACAAAAAAGAAGAAGAGTCACGGCATTGGATCACTAGCGACAGGCGATCTAACAGAAGCAGAGGTGCAAGAAACCCTTAAAAAAGAGTTGGAAATGATGCGTCAAGTCAAGGGAGTCAGCCATATTGCCACACATAAGATCTTCATGAAGCACGATCGCCCAATCAAACAAAGGTACTATCCTCGAAACCCGGCCATGCAAGAGATAATAAACAAACAAGTGGACGAGCTTTTGGCTCAAGATCTCATCGAACCCTCGCATTCCGCTTACAGCTCACCAGTAGTACTAGTAGAGAAGAAAAACAAAGAATGGAGACTTTGCATAGACTACAGGCAGCTGAATGAGCACTCAGAACGTGACGCATACCCGGTACCCCGTATGGACCACATACTCAACCAACTACGGGAGGCCAAATATATAAGTACACTAGACTTGAAAAGTGGCTACTGGCAAATACCGATGGATAAAGGGAGCAAACAGTTCACCGCTTTCACCGTACCAGGGCGCGGACTATATCAGTGGAAAGTAATGCCCTTCGGACTACACACTGCACCAGCCACGTTTCAAAGAGCTCTGGACTCAGTCATAGGACCTGAGATGGAACCCTTTGCATTCGCATACCTGGACGATATAGTAGTCATCGGACGTACCAAAAGGGAACACATGGAAAAGCTACAGGAGGTAATGAACCGACTACGCAAAGCAAACCTGAAGATAAATACAGAGAAATGTCATTTCTTCAAGGAAGAGCTGAAGTACCTAGGCCATGTGGTTAGCGCAAGGGGGATACACACGGACCCGGGAAAAATAGCCGCGATCCTAGACATGCCAAGCCCACAGACAACGAAGCAAGTACACAGCTTTCTGGGAGTAGCGTCGTGGTACAGAAGATTCGTTCCAAACTTCACGGAACTGGCACAACCACTATATAACTTAGTCAAAAAAGACACAAAGTTTAAATGGAGCGAGGACGCAGAACAGGCATCGCAACTCCTAAAAAAAGCACTAACGGAAGCACCAGTTCTGGCCTGCCCGGATTTTGGGAAAACTTTCCTACTTCAGACGGACGCCAGCAACTGCGGATTAGGAGCAGTACTAACTCAAGAAGACGAAAACGGCGAGCACGTGATATCGTACGCCAGTCGGAAACTCACAAAGACAGAGCAGAACTACTCAGCAACCGAAAAGGAGTGCCTGGCAATCCACTGGGGCATCCAGAAGATGAGGATGTACTTAGAAGGTTACCACTTCATAGTCATCACAGACCATCAGGCGCTAAAGTGGCTTAACTCGATAGAGAGCCCATCAGGACGGATTGCCAGATGGGCGTTGGCAATGCAGCCATACTCGTTCGAGATTCGCTACCGCAGAGGAAAACTCAATGTCGTTGCGGACGCGTTGTCCAGAATGCCAGAAGAAGAAGCCCACGGAGCGGAAGTCGAAGAAGACCTCTGGATTAAACGGAAAATCATAGACTTGGAAAAAAACCCCGAAACATGGCCAGATTATGCGATGATCAACGGAAAATTATACAGACATATACCGTCATGGGCCACAGACGAGGACATTCAGCCGTGGAAGCTATGCGTGGCTAGAAAACAACGGGAACGAGTACTGCGAGAAAACCACAGCGAAGCAACAGCAGGCCACCTAGGGGTGAGAAAAACAAAACACCGGATAATGGCACAATACTACTGGCAAGGAATGCACAGAGATATACAGCAGCATGTAAGAAGCTGCGAAACGTGCCAACGCTACAAAACATCTCAACAACAAGCAGCAGGAAAGATGTTGTCAGAAATAGCAAAAGCACCCTGGGAAACGCTTTGCATAGACTTCGTGGGCCCACTACCGAGATCCAGCCACGGCAACAACATGTTGCTAGTGATGTTCGACAGGTTTACAAAATGGGTAGAAATTGCAGCCGTCCGAAAGGCAACAACGGATGTCGTATTAAAGGTACTAAGGGAACAAGTCATATCACGATTCGGAACACCAAAAAAGATAATCTCGGACAATGGGGTGCAGTTTACTAGCAACAAGTTCAAGACACAACTACAGAAATGGGGTGTACGTTCCCTAGCGAATCTAGGGTGAAACCAAAACGCGTGCAGTTAGTTTGCTGGTCTGATTTCAAGTCGTTTATTGATCGGGAAGCCCTTAACTTCGAGCCGAAGGTTAAGGTCTCCAAATTCTACAAATTAAGATATACATGTTGCGAATCGGTAATGTTTACAATAGGTACATGTTGCGAATAGGTAATGTTAACAAGAATGTTGGTAGAGTAAATAGTATAGGAATAGGTTCCAAGCAAAGAAATAATTTCATACAATAAAATTCATTAAACTCGAATATAATACAAGGTCCAAACATACTCCGCCCGTTGAAAGGTGTACAACCTTTCAAGAACCATATTGGATCGGCAGAGGTGCGATCTTGCAGATTGGTCGTCGTATAACTCCTTTGGCCGTTTGAACATTGACCACACGAACTTTGTAGTCCTCTCCACTGATCGAGTTGATAATGCGTCCAGTTAGCCAGTGCTGGGGAGGGTTATTGTCCTCATGTATGAGAACAATCTGACCAGGTTCGAGGTTTGCAATTGGAGAAGTCCATTTTGCTCGCATCTGAAGCGTGTGCAGGTAATCCCGCCGCCATAGGTCCCAGAGGCGTCTTTTTGTGTATGCTATGCGTTGGAATCGTGTTAGATACGATAACTTGCTGTCATCCACTGCTGGTTCCGGGAGTGCCTTGAGGGACGAACCAGTGAGGAGGTGACCAGGGGTGAGAGCTTCCCCGTCATTGGGATCCTCTGAATGACCAGCAATTGGCCGAGAATTTAGGATGGCTTCGGCCTCTATAGCGATCGTCTGCAGTTCCTCGTATGTCATCCCGCTGTCCGACATACATTTGATAAGTAGGTTCTTCATAGATTTAACCGCCGCCTCCCAGAGTCCACCGAAATGTGGAGCTCTTGGCGGAATAAAGCAGAATTCAACTCCAGTGTCGTTGCTGAAGGTTTCCAGATCCTGCTTAGTTTGCTGACTAAAGAGTTCTTGCTTGAAGCGGTTGAGTTGGACGCTGGCTCCAGTGAAATTTGTCGCGTTATCACAATATATGCGACAGGGACTGCCCCGACGAGAAACAAAGCGCTTCAACGAAAGAATAAATGTATTAGTTGAAAGGTCTGAGAGCAGCTCTATGTGGACCGCCTTTGATGAGAAGCAAACATAGATCGCCAAATAAGTCTTATATGGCACCTTGCTGCGTATGCGATAGGATGTTAAGAACGGTCCACACAGATCTACTCCAGTTACAGTGAATGGTCTGACAGTCTGCAGTCGGTCAGAAGGAAGCGAACCCATGATTTGGTTCGCAAGTCTGGGCTTGTAATGGTAGCAGTGGACGCACTGCCTGACTACAGATGATGCCAGTTTTTTGGCGTTAGCCACCCAAATGTGTAGACGAAGTAGTCCCACAAGCGCTTTGGCTCCAGCATGCATGTTAGTCCTATGCAAGTGATTGACAAACTTCCAGGTGAAATCATGGTCCTTTGGGAGGAGCATAGGATATCTCGCGTCGATAGGAATTGGGGCTCTAGTTAGTCGACCTCCTACTCGTAGAACGGTGAGTGTGTAGGTTCCTACTTCTACCTGTGACAAGTAAGGCGAGAATCCTCGAATTGTTTTGTCCTTGATTTCCTGATTTTTGGCAAGCTGTGAGATTTCCTTTGAGAACGAAGCATTTTGAATTGCAGCAACGATGTGTGTGAATGCCTGATTTAGTTCTGTGGGTGCGATGGCCATTGCGTCTTGAACTGAGAATTTCCTGTTGGCTGGAACTCTGTTGAATACACGAAGGACGTACGCTACTATTCTGAGAATACGTCGATAGGACCCAGTGCGATTGACAATTTCTAGCATGACGCTTCCGAGATGTGGATCATCCGCTATCTTTGGTTTGTCATCTGTAGATTGAATGCTGCTGCATGCGAATGAGACTGCCTTCCGCTTCTCCAAGTAGAGATCATCAAATTCACAATCTGGAGGTGATTGTGGCCAGAACTCCGGATCTAATCTGAGGAATTCAGGGCCAGAGAACCAAATTGTGTCCGATAATTCCGAAGCTGCGCATCCGCGTGAGACGATGTCTGCTGGGTTGCTCTTTCCTGGTACATGTCGCCAAGTTACATCAACCGATTGTTCTTGAATTGTGGATACTCTATTGGCAATAAAGCATTTGAGCTGTGATGAATGTAGATTTATCCAATGAAGCACAATTCGCGAATCAGTCCAAAAGATTGTCGAATTGATTAAGTTTGTGAACTTGTGCTTAATTTTTTGCCATACGTTGCAGAGCAGACTTGCTCCACATAACTCCAATCTCGGTAGCGAGAGTGCCTTGGTTGGCGCTACCTTTGACTTTGAAATTATCAAGCGTGATATAAACTTGCCGTCGATTTTTGTGCGCAAATAAATGCAACAGCCATATGCATGCTCTGATGCATCTGAGAACCCATGGATTTGTCCTAGCTGATGTGGTGACGAATTTATAAATCGAGGTATTTCGACTTGGTTGACGTTCTGGAGATCCGACTCAATTCGATGCCAGTCCACGTTGAGGTTAGATGGGAGAGTGTCGTCCCATCCAAATCCTTGCAGCCAGAGTTGTTGAGCGAAGATTTTACAGCGAACGACCACTGGGCTGAGCAAGCCAAGTAAGTCGTAGAGACGAGCCAGGATTGAAATTACGCGTCGTTTGGTAATCTCTCCGCCCGATGGCAATGCATATCGAAAACAAAATACGTCCGATAGGGGCTTCCAAGACATGCCGAGGGCCTTCGTCACATTGTCTCCGTTAGGCTTGATATGAAACTCCGTATTTGTTTCAATGAGATGACTTGCGTTCCATTTTGCAAGTGCCAGCCCTGCGTCTTCGAGAATCGTGTTAACTTCGAAGACCTTCTGCTGCAGCTCTTCGATGGAATCTGCCCCTGTCAGCAGATCGTCGACGTACATGTCTTCGAGGAGTACGGAGGCGCCAACAGGATGCTGCTCTTGTTTTCGTTGGGCGATGAACTGAAGACTCCGTATTGCTAAGAATGGTGCGCATGCCATTCCATAGGTCACCGTATTGAGCTGATAGATTTTCAGCGGCTGCTCACCTGAAGACCTCCAAAATATAAGTTGAAATTTGCGATCGTCGGGGTGTACCATAAATTGTCGGTACATTTTAGAGATGTCTGCACTGAGAGCGTGTCTGTGAATGCGAAATGAGAGGAGTGTTAGTAAGAGCGTCTGTTGGATGGTTGGGCCGACCATAACAATATCATTGAGCGACATGTTGCTCGATGTTGTAGCTGACGCGTCGAATACTACACGTAGCTTCGTGGTGGAGCTGTCCGGGCGTAGAACTCCATGGTGGGGAATAAAGTAGTGTGGCTGGGTGAGATCAACATGATCTCTAATCTGCATGTGATTGAGCGAGAGATATTCGCTCATGAATTGGCGGTACATATCCCGTAGCAAAGGGTTGCGCTCTAGGCGCTTCTCCAGTTGTAAAAATCGAGATTTGGCTGTCTCCATTGATGTGCCCAGAGCGTCAGGGGAGTGCTTGAATGGTAAACATACCTGAACGCGTCCGGAGGCAAGAATTGTCACCTGAGAATTGAAGTGGTTTTCGCAGGCTTCTTCTTCCTCTGTGAGTGCTTGACGTTCTGTGCTCAGTTCTTCTATTTCCCAAAAGCGCTGCAAGTTGACGTTGAGATCGCGAACGCTTTCCGTTTTGCACATGAATGCGTGTGCCTTTACACTTCTAGGCTCGTCGATTCTGCCGCCAAGCAGCCACCCAAGTGAGGACTTTTGCAGATAGGGTAGATTTGGACCCAGAGAGATTTTTCCTTCTCCCAAGAGACCAAAGAATTCCTGGATGCTGATTAAAATGTCGATCTTGCTTGGTTTGTAGAAGAAAGGATCGGCCAGTTCGATTCCGACCGGAAGCTTCCATCCGTTGGTTTCGACAATGCTTTCCGGCTGGCTTTGAGTGATGGATTTGGTTATGGCGAATTCGAGCAACCATTCCCCGTGTCCGATTCTTGACTTTACTGATGTGGTGACTGAGAATTTCATTTTTGCACGTGCATCTGCAATGCCACAGATGTCATATTGTTGCCGAACACGGGTCAGTTGGAGCCGCTTTGCCAATTCTTCGGTGATGAAGTTGATCTCCGATCCCGAGTCCAGGAGAGCTTGTGCTTGTTGATAGGACCCACAGTTGTCCTTGATGAGAACCACTGCTGTTGGAATGAGAGCACGTTTGGACTGTCTGGCTAGAAGGGATACTGCGTGTGTTGTGCAGTGATCCGCTTGAGAAGTGTCATCCATTGGCTGTGATGCTGTGATGACCTGTGTATATCGGTGCAAACAAGTGTGGTGCAGTCCGCGGCATACGCGGCATTTAAATTTGGAACTGCACTTGCCTGCCATGTGCCCTTTTCCGAGGCAATTTATGCACAAGGATAGTTGCTTTGCGATGTTGAACCGCTCATCCACGGTGAGTGCAGCAAATGATGGACATTTACCGATGTTGTGATCCGTTGATTTGCATTTTAGACAGGTGTTCTGGGCGGCGACAAATGCCTTACGTAGGTTGCCGTGGCGTTTGTCGGTTGGTTTCTCCTGGCGCTTCTCTAGCAGCCGCTCCTTATTGATGCAGGGCGCGCTGCAGTCCAGGAATTCGCTGTGTCGGCTTAGCGTTTTATAACAGTTGTCCCAGGATGGCAACGTGTCATAATCTTGAGATCGATTGTAGGCCTGGCGAGCATCTGAATCCACCTTCAGGAGAACGTTGTGGATTAGAATTGCGTTGAGAATATCAGTTTCTGAGCCGAGTGATAGCAATGACCCGCGCAGTGCAGAAACGGTGTCCAAGATACCACGCAGTGAATTTGCGTCTGCGGGTTCCATGATGGGTAGGGCGCACAAGCTAGATATGTGCTCCAGAAAGATGAGTACCTTCTTGTCGTATCGCTCCTTGAGGCGATTCATGGCTTTGGGATAATTGTCTTCCGAAACTTGAAAAGACGACACAACACTCAAGGCGGTGTCGGACAAGCAACTAAGGAGATAATTGAACTTGTCGACTGGGTTAATTGTGACGTCATCGACCACCAAGTGCGTAAATGCAGTCATAAATCGGCTGTACTCGCTGTATTTTCCATCGAATTTGGGCAATTTTAATGAAGGCAATCGAGTGTGATGTGACTGGGAAGAAGTAGAATTTAGAAAACTGGTGTCGTCTATTCTTTCGCGTTTAAGTTTGGAGGAGCTGCTGAGAATGGCTGCCTTGGTTGAGATGAAAAACTCATCGAGGATCTCTCTCTCTTTGTTTTCTGGGTCTAGACGCTCAATGTTGGATTGAATTTGAGACGCTTGCCTGAAATGAGCGTCTAGCACCTGCGCTCGGCAATCCAATTCTGCGGCAGTCATCCGATTATCAGCTTCCACATGGTTCTTGAGGTTCTTCATGGCCAGAAGTAGGCTGCTCTTTTCTTGTAAAAGAGTAGCTAAACGTTCTTCCGGCTTGGCCATCTTATTGCGTCGTAATTATTTTCCACTAGTGATGTGTTTCCAAAAGCCCTTGCTGAGTGTGACCGTTTGTTGGAAGTATCGATAAGTCAGGACTTGGAATTCCACTTTCCAGTGAACAGTGTTGCCAGATGAAGAATGTAGATCAAAAGAGAGAACCAAATGATTAGGTTCCACTACGAATGTGTGGGTTATGAGACGGTTACATAACTGTGGTTATGTAATCGATGCGACGATGCTCCAATTTTAGTTCCTTTTGGTTAATGATTCTGCCGCTCGGACAGATCGAAATGGTGCGAGGAGGACCACGAGATTGGTGGCACTATGATTTGATTACTTTCGGCGATGACGATTATATTGTCACGAAGAAATGTCGTGAATTGGGTACCGGGTAGTAGATGCGCGAACGATATCTCGCCACAAACGCTGTGTGTTGATCCGACTGATCAAATCTACGGTTGACCTTTTCCAAACGAGTTCGCCGAAGTATGCGAATTGAACTTGATACAGAACGTGAGTCCTGTCACGGTCGCCAAAATGTACGTTCCCTAGCGAATCTAGGGTGAAACCAAAACGCGTGCAGTTAGTTTGCTGGTCTGATTTCAAGTCGTTTATTGATCGGGAAGCCCTTAACTTCGAGCCGAAGGTTAAGGTCTCCAAATTCTACAAATTAAGATATACATGTTGCGAATCGGTAATGTTTACAATAGGTACATGTTGCGAATAGGTAATGTTAACAAGAATGTTGGTAGAGTAAATAGTATAGGAATAGGTTCCAAGCAAAGAAATAATTTCATACAATAAAATTCATTAAACTCGAATATAATACAAGGTCCAAACATGGGGAATTGATCACCAGCTGACAGCCCCATACACCCCTCAAGAAAACCCAGCAGAAAGGGCAAACCGGACGATTAAAACAATGATAGCACAGTTCTCGGGAACAGAACACACAAGATGGGACGACTGGCTACCCGAAATATCGCTGGCAATCAACAGTAGCAGGTCAGAATCAACAGGATATAGCCCGGCATACCTGCTGTACGGACGGGAAATGAGACTACCAGGAAGCCTATTTGCAGAAAACACACAAGGATCAGGAATCGTGGAGGAGACAGTACATACACGATGGGAGCGTATCATGGAAACGAGGAAGCTAGCACACCTAAACATGGGAAAAGCGGCACAAGACCAAGCTAGATCGTACAACCTCCGGAAAAGGGACTGGAGACCCAAAATAGGAGACTTAGTATGGGAAAGACAACACCCCTTGTCAAAAGCAGCAACTGGATTCGCGGCAAAGCTAGCTCCGAAATACGAAGGCCCATTCAAAGTCACAGGTTTCATATCTGCGGTAATTGCAACAATAAAACACACGGTGACCGGGAAGACGCACAGAACCTACGTAAATGAACTGAAACCCCATGTAGAAACCCTCGACTAACAAGCACGCACAACTTCACAAAACCAACTAATTAAAAAACCATTCGCCCGTGTTTCAGAATGGACAAAAAGTTAAAAAACTCACTAACCAAGTACAGGGGGAACCTGCAAAGGCGGACACGTGCACGCCAACACCATCGAGACACCAGCATCGTAAGCGGGGGGGGGGGTGTGACGACCCAGCGTCACAAACAATAAAAAGAACATTCCAAAAACACATCGATCTTTTTATTCTCACCACATTCAAAATACGCGCCAAAATCGCACACATTCAAAACGCGCGCCCAAACGGATACGCTGGCCACATTAATATATCGATAGTCAACTACCAGGTCTGGCCACATTAATATATCGATAGTCAACTACCAGGTCTGGCCACATTAATATATCGATACTGCGATAGCCGAATACCATCACCACATTAGAGACCCGATAACGAGGTATCGATAGCAGGATTCTCAGTATCGACCGCCCTGGGCACACTCAACGGGGCCTATATAAGCAGAGGCCAGACCCCAGATGAGTCACTTGCGTTCCGACGATCTTCGAGGAAACATCAACCACAAGGAGGAATATCCGGGTAAGTGTTCTGGTAGATAATCTTGGTAGTGGTGGTGGATCCGTAAGAGTGCGGTTTTAAATCGGCTCTACGACCTGGTGAGGATCACTGGCGTCCCGGCGTGGTTTCCCTGAAATCAGCCCAGACCCAGTCGTGATCACTGAGGCGGCCCGGTTTACGTAATTCAGGCCCACCTCAGTGAGTTCCCCCAGACGTCACGTCTCCGGCTTCCGACCCGGAAACGAAACGGATGTAGAAACGGCAGGTCGAAACTAACGATGCCCGGCAGGCCGAAACTAACGATGCCCTACATCCCCGAATCCCACTAAAAATCCGAGTAGATCGTTCCCAATCACCCAGAACACGACGAACCCGACGTACACGACGACTAAGCAGTCCATACTCGGCCAGTCGCAGCGCCAGCGTGATCACTCGGCCATCTACAGCGCCGACGCGACCACTCGGCCCATCGGCCACGTCAACGCGGTCACTCGGCCATCTGCAGCGCCGACGCGACCACTCGGCCCATCGGCCACGTCAACGCGACCACTCGGCCATCTACAGCGCCAACGCGACCACTCGGCCCATTCGCCACACACGCTCCCGCAGCACCAGATCAGACGGCAAGCAGTTCATCACACACGCTTCCGCAGCATCGGATCACAGACGGCAAGCAGTTCATCACACACGCTCCCGCAGCATCGGATCACAGACGGCAAGCAGTTCATCACACACGCTTCCGCAGCATCGGATCACAGACGGCAAGCAGTTCATCACACACGCTTCCGCAGCATCGGATCACAGACGGCAAGCAGTTCATCACACACGCTTCCGCAGCATCGGATCACAGACGGCAAGCAGTTCATCACACACGCTTCCGCAGTATCGGATCACCGACGGCAAGCAGTTCATCACACGCGCTTCCACAGCACCGGACCAACGGCGGCAAGCAGTTCATCACACAGCTTCAGCAGCATCGGACCCCGACAGCAAGCAGTGTCGACTGACATGAACGTCATCGCCCGACAAAACCACACTTAACGATTACTACGAAATACACACCTACATTATAGCTCCATTCATCTGTGTTATTATTGGGGAAAGGAAGGTAAATCGATCTATAGAGGAACTATAAATATCTGTCACGAACCCTGACCACGGCGAGCTATACCGCCTCCCAAAACAGGGTCGTTACAACTTCGTCTTTGGATTTTATGAAATAAACAAACACACGGCGGGTCATATCGTCAATAAATGTAACAAAATATGATGCTCCTCCAATAGACCTTTTTCCATTGGCCCACACACATCTGTATGGATCAGCTCCAGCTGATGTTTGGCTCTGTTCTCGGACACTGGATACGGCTGTGTAAGTATCTTGATCTTCATACATGACAGGCACTGGCTTCTTTCTGCAAAATTTACACCATTAATGCCTTGAACCATTGAATGTCTTACCAAATCGTTTAAGCTCGCGTAGTTTAAATGTCCATATCGGTTGTGCCATAGACTCGCACTAGCCTGCATAGCGCCGAAACAAGTATTTCTTTTGCTCTCAAAAACAAACAATTTGTTTTTCCTGTGCGCTTTCAAAACTTCTTCTCCGTCTTGGTGTACAATCGCACAGTCTTTGCGAAAAGTAACCGTACAACCACGGGAAACTGCACAATTGATGGACATGAAATTTCCTTTCATTGCTGGTACGTGCAAAACATTCTGTAGTGTCAAATTGCAATAATCTGTTTTCACTATCAGGTCACCTTTTCCAACTGCTCTCATTACGTTGTTATCGGCCAAAATAATATCCTCCACTCGCGGCACATAATTAATAAAAAAGACTTCGAACGCAACACATATGAGCTGTAGCCCCGCTATCAATACACCAGCTAGAAACTTCTAACTCTTGTACGTCACTTGCAGGTACTACTGTATACGATCTGTTCTTGTACTGTTGTGTCTCTTTTGCCAATTTGTTCTTGCCTTGCTTTTTACACTCATTCTTATAGTGACCTCGCCGTCCGCAACTATAGCACTCCACGTTGAATTTGTCTTTTCTCTTATTCCTTGTGTTCTCCGGCTTCGACTTTGCATGAAAAGCTATCTGTTCATATTCTGCTCTTTCTTTGACTTCGCTGTTCCTTCTCTCTCCTTCTGCAAGAAGTTTAACCTTGAACACATCCAACAAGGGCAAAGTATCCCGCGTTTCCATGGGTATGACGAAATTCTCGAACTCTTTGCTTAAACTCGACAATAATATTATTGCTGTTAGTTCGTCACCTAACTTAATTATGAACTTCACTAAGTTTGTCCACTGTCGAGCAGAACGCATTTATGTGCGTTATTATTTCGTCACCTTCTGCCATACGCATCCCAAGTAACTTTTTGTATAGAGAGACTTTACGCACTGGCCCGCTTGGCTGGTGAACATCTTTAAGTTTTTGCCAAGCGCTGCTGGCCGTTGCACAGCTTTTAAGGTAACCCAACTGAGTTTGCTTCACGCTCAACGTAATCATTGCTAAAGCCTTTTGATCGAGTCCGTCCCATGTTCCGTCATCTCCATCTGGCCGCTGTCCCTGGACAACCTTCCAGACCTCTGCATGGACCAGCACACTGCGCATTTGGATTATCCAGGTGTCATAATTTCCTGTGTCCAGTTTATCAATCTGATACATGGCGCTCATGATGACCGAAAAAAAATGTACTCCACGTAACTCCCGTTATCCCGCGGCGTATACCGAAACTACTTTTTTTTAATGTACTTCAGGCAGCAAAACTATGCTCTGGGCCCATAACCTGTTTAGGGGAGAATTCCGACCATTGAGTGTACATTAAATAAAGAAGCGTTGGTTTTTAATTTGGTAATGATTATTTATTAATCGCGGCTCTGCGCGGTGATCTACCGTTGCTCCCGCCTTACACTATTCAACAAATTTCATTAAAACGCGCAAAGTGCGCGAACACAGTTGATAAAAGTCTCCCAATTCAATCAGATCGTGCTCAGCGTCAAAAATATAGAAGATTTAATTTGCAAAACCCACGTGCTTTTATTTTTTGCACATGTTTAAAAAAATTTAACAATAACAAGAGAGAACGCTATAGTCGGGTGCCCCGACTATCAGATACCCGTTACTCAGCTAAGGGAGTGCGAGGGAGATAGATATATAAAATCTTTGGTCAGGCAGAACTTTTTAACGAATGGTCCGATTTGAAAAATTTCTTCTACATTTCGATAGGTATTGATAGTCACAATAAAACTGCATTTTTAGTTTTCCAAAATCTTTAATGGTGTGGGCGCCAGACACCTTTCAAAAAATGGTGTAGGGCGATTGAGGGCGGTAGAAGGGGCATGGCACCATTTTGAAATAAACTTGCGCTGCGTAGGAACTCCAAGAATATGCATGCAAAATGCCAATCCTCTAGCTTTTATAGTTTCCGAGATCTCAGCGTTCATACGGACGGACAGACGGACAGACGGACAGACGGACAGACGGACATGGCTAGTTCGACTCGGCTAGTGATCCTGATCAAGAATATATATACTTTATAGGGTCGGAAAAGCTTCCTTCTCCCTGTTACATACTTTTGCACGAATACAATATACCCTTTTACTCTACGAGTAACGGGTATAAAAATAAAACCTGTGACCTGCAGACAAAATATATAAAATCATCAGTGTTAAAAATCCGCGAAGGTAATTTAATTTTCTTTAAAAAATTGAGCTTCAGTCTTTCTTAAATATATAATGGTATTATAGGATTCCTAGTATTATTATCAAAACAAATTAAAAGATCGGATTATGGTTGCGTTCCAAGAACAGCGGTGGAAATAGCCAGCGGAGGCCAACAAGCCCAATCATCCGAATTTTCATCAACAACATTAACGTTTATATTGGAACCTGCAAATTTGTTAAAAGACGCCTAAATCTGGAATTAAGCCCGGCTACAACGAAAACAGTAGCGAACAAGTCTTCAGACCTAAATAATTGTTTTATATAGCCCTTCACACTACTTAACCTGAATTATTATATAACGTGGAATCAAAATGTAATAAGCATACATATTAAAACACTATTCTAGATATCATATATAAATAAAACAAAAGATAGGAAATTGAAGATAAAACAACTAGATTTATGATTTTTACATTTACTTGTGGTTTCCAATTTAAAAGGAAATGAAGAAAAGAAATTAAATGATGAATTTATAAACATGAATATTCCTTAACCCTACAATGCCAATGCAAAATCATATGAAGCCTAGGATAAGCTTATACTAAAACTGAATGAAAACAAAGTTGAAAATTAATAATAATTAAGTACTACCAGAAATGTCTAATCGGAACAATGAACTACTGAAATGCCTTTAATGACAAGTTTTTAATTGAATGTTTAATATGAAGAAAGATTATTAGATAAATATAATGGGGTACTAAAAGAACAAGCGCACATTTATTTACTATAGGGTTAATACACAACAGTCCTAGCCGAAAACGTCCCAGTGCTAACCACAATCAAATTAAGTCTAGTTACTAGCAACTCATGTTGCATGAGAATCGTTACAAAGGTACAAATCTCTTCAGGATGATATTATTAATGAAATGATTAATGGAAGATTTAATATTCATAAAAGTAACGACAATTTGTATTTAAAAATAATTACAATAAATATCCTTTTTTAATTTGATGGATAAAATATATTGATTCTATTCATTGGTGAGGAGGATGGCATATAAATATTATAGATTATGAAGTTCTCTAAACAGTATTAGTTTAGTATCTGACGAGTAACTACACAAATTTTTATAAAATGTACATTTCTTCGTCTTTAATTCGATGATCTTAAACAAGTAAACAATCATGTGAGTATACAATTGTAGGAAACTTTTTAACCCATTTCCGAACCCTTTCATGAACTTGTTAGGGAAAATAAGAAACCAAACTTATCTAATGTAGAGGATAGTACAAAAGTAAAACGTGAATTGAAGCCAATTAAAAACAAGAAAGGAAGCTAGCTTCGGCCAGCCGAAGCTTATATACCCTTGCAGATCATTCCTATTCATGTACAAAAACATAATATTTAAATTAACTTGCGTATATGTTACAACAATCCAAATTTTAGCTGCTTTCGTATTACTTCGGCATTAACTTTTTGATCCTTCCTATGGCAGCTATATAATATAGCCGTCCGAATTTTGTTAAATTTTATTCGAAATTTTAAAATGTCAAAGAAAAGTCATATCCCAGAGGAGAAGACAATGTAATAAAAATCAACAAAGATATAATTTTTTTCCTATTAATTTCCATTTAATTTTCCGACCGTTCCTATGGCAGCTATATGATATAGTGATCCGATTTTATAAAAATTTAATCCGAAATTCCAAAATATTTAATAAATAATATTCCCAAGAGTAGAAAGTAATATTTCAAAAAACATCAAATCTAGAATTTTTTGCACGATTTTTTTTTCGATCCTTCCTATGGGAGCTATAAGATATAGCTATCCGATCCGGCCGGTTCCGACTTATATACTACCTGCAATAAAAAGAAGACTTTTGGGAAAGTTTCATTCCGATAGCTCAAAAACTGAGAGACTAGTTTGCGTAGAAACAGACGGACAGACGGACAGACGGACGGACAGACGGACGGACAGACGGACATGGCTAGATCGACTCGTCTAGTCATCCTGATCAAGAATATATATACTTTATGGGGTCGGAAACGTCTCCTTCACTGCGTTGCAAACTTCTGACTGAAATCATAATACCCTCTGCAAGGGTATAAATATGAGAATAATGAGAGAGACATGGATGATTTGTACTTTACAACTAATGGGAAAAAACTCCAGTATAATCGAAATATATATCCATTAAGGTCCACCAATGATAGTGATTCCTATAATGACTTCTTTTCCCTGCCGAATATAGAGGAAGATGTAGCAGAAGAGGAAAAGGAGAACAAAAAGGGTGATGAAGAAGGGACGGAACCTTTACCAGACAATGTTATTACCCATAATTATGATTTTAATATTAGTAATTTGACCAGAGAAAATGTGTTGGATAAAGGTTATAGACCTAAGAAAACTGCAAACAATTCATTAACATTGGTTGATCAAGAATTACAAATTAAAGATAATAAAATTAAACTTTCTGGTGGAATGAGTTGTGATCTGACTCCTGGTCTAAACTCACTTATTTTTCTTAGTAAACCTGAAAACTATGATGATCAAGATTTCAAAATGTATAAAAGGATTATATTAGAGATTATAAGATTATATTATATTAATAACCGAATAAGGGCTACACAAGCATACAAATATAGTAAAATTATTAAAAAATTGATAGACAACAATTTGACTCCTACAACATCTACTCCACTTCGCTCAAAAACTGGTTTAGGTTACATGAGTATTCAGAAATCAAACCCAAACTATGTATAATGGAATGATGTAAATGAATTAGTTGAACAAAATTTTGGTGGCATCGAAAGCAATACCAGTCACAATAATGAAATTTTTTCAATATTAGAAGAATTGCGTGAGGCAAGGATTATATTTTAATTGGTATAAATACGATAACCAAATATGTTTTACATTTATAATCATCATGTCTGTCGACAAGTTTGGACATTTTTCTGTTGATAAGGAGCGATCAGAAAGTTTGAAACGACAAGTTAAGTCTACTGAGGGGATATTCATCGATGAGGATGGTAATCTAAGTGATCAAAATAAACGCATCAAAAACGGAACTAAACCCGATGGTGATGATTTAGTAACGAAACAATATACGGATAAGAACATCAGAAAATTGGGCCAAGAAAACTTATAACTCAAAGAATTAATCGTCGAATTACAAAAATTTCAAACTTGGAAAATAAAATTGAATTGTAAAATAAAAGAGCAGATAGCGCTGGCCAAATTTTTACTAAAATTCGTGAAAATATTAATACAATTGAGGATTATGTCTTTAAATATGTAACAAAACCAATATCGTTACCGAAAGAAAACCCAATTGAGTTAGAAGGTGTCGCTTTTCAGCCTATTAGAAGAATATGATTAAACGAGAAATTGTAAACGAGTTGCACGGACCATCTCGAAAAAACTTTTAACAAAGACGAGTTATTAGAAGTAGCATAAATGATCTGATCAAGCAGATTTAGTAGAAATGGCAGCCTATTCTACATCTAATAATGGATACAGACATTTGCTAACGGTCATAGACACATTTTCTAAATTTGCTTGGGGTGAGACATTAAAATCGAAAAATGCAAATGATGTTTCTTAAGCTATGGAAAAAATATTTAAATGGAACCCCAAAAAACATGCACACGGATAATGACACTGAATTTTTTAAATCGAAATTTAAGCTATTTATGAAAAGATATAGGGTTAATTATAAATACGATAAAGGCATGTATAGTTGAACGTTTTAATAGAAGCCTTAAAGAATTCCATGGAAAATATTAATGGATAAGCAATTAATTAATAAATTAATTTAAATGACTCCAAGTGACTTTTAACTTATTTAATATTAAGTTTAACATTAAAATTTTTATATAATGTTTGTTTAAATGTAATTAAAACAATAAATAATCTTTTTCAATTTGATAATATTATATTTATATTTTCCAAAGTCTCGATCGTGATAAAACATGTATAATTCAATTGATTTATGAAATAATTCTTTTTCAATATGTTCTTTTTAAAATTTGAGGTCATCTAAAGATTTACCATCGTTCACATAATTATTATGGATCATCTGACTTAGGAAACATTTTCTAAAATATCTTTTTCAATTAATCTCTGATGCTTTATCGATATCGTTCCATGGTCTTCATTACTTAACTCTACAAATTCTGTTTCATTACTTTTCGTTTTCTTTTATTATAATTGCCACAAAGAATTTTCTTATTAACTTTAATTGTAGTTATGTTGTGTGCTTTTGATCTGAACATTGTTCTACTAAAATATAAGGGGTTTCCGGTTACTAAAACCTTTTGATAATGTTCAATAGTCAGATTTCGTGAACTCACACCCTTTTCTTTATTGAATAAAGATTCAACTTGGTCTATTCTATAAGAATACACTTTTGAACACAGACCTCCAAACTCTGTCATGAGTTTAATATAAAGCTTATCTTTAAAAAACACTAAACTATTGTTGTTACCTCTGAAGTAACAAACTTTGCATTGAGATCATTACGGATATCTTTACAAAAATCATCGCTTTTTTATTGTATAGATAAATGAATCAGTATCCATATAATTTAAACATAATTTTTCCTGAAACTTTGGTTTTATATATTGATAGTAAAAATCATATATTTTTCATTTCGAAAAGTCTAGATAGATATTATTATATTCTTATTATATGATTATAGATATATATCTTGTTAGCCGGCTCGAGGTCAGGAATTTGAAAAACAACACAATTTTAATTTTGGTTATTTGTCGACATATTTCGGCTGCTTTTCGGCAAACCGTCTTCAGGACAACTATAACAGTACACAACGATTTTAATATTCTTAGTAGACAAAATCAATTTACATTTATCATACATTTAATTTACACGTCTGCGTCCGGTGACGTGGAGTTGTTTCCTAATTTTTGTTTCCCTAGTAAATTTCTATATAAATGAGCGCAATTTTCAGTGTCCGTTTTGTAGTTCATCCGTAGGTGTGTTTATTATAAGTAGCATTTCTATGGTGAATCGTTTGGTATAGTGTTGTTCTTGTGTTAAGATACTCGCCTCTTCAAAGTTCGAAGAGTGATTAGTCTTGGCACAGTGGGACATGAGTGCTGTTTTTTGAGCGTTCGTATGGTGTCTAGCTTTGAAGTCCGATTTATGCTGTGTTAGTCGGGTTTGTAGTTTCGATTATGTTGTTCCTATATATATTTTGTTGCATGTTTCGTTGTTGTTCCCATTGCACGTTATTTTATATATCACGACTTTTTTGTCAATTTCATTTATCTTTAATTTTGTTCTGTTGTATATGTTCAGGGGAGAATTCCGATCGCCCGAGTGTACATTAAATTTGGTTGGTTTTTAATTTGGTAATGATTATTTATTAATCGCGGCTCTGCGCGGTGATCTACCGTTGACGGCTAACTTTACTCGAGTGACCGAGTGTAACATAACAGCTTATTCTCTCAAAGTTCGCTCCTCTGATGTTATTCATACATTCTGTTATATGCTTATGTTTATACATGGGGACATTGGAACTAATTTCAACACCTCTCCTCAATGTTACCATGTTTACATTTCTCGGTACAATATTTACATAATATTCATAAGTTTAACAAATTTCTCATGTTTTAGTTTTGACAAATTCTTAGTTAACAAATCATCTATCATATCGTTGGTTGATACATATTTCAATTTTACATCGCCTTGCTGGATAACTTCCCTAACAAAATGATACCTAATATCAATATGCTTCGAACGTGCATGATAAACTGGATTTTTCGCCAAATTCTGTGCGCTGAGATTGTCTCCGTAGATAATTGTGGGTGTATCCTCTCGTCCACAACCGATCTCGATGATTAAACGTCTCAAATGTAGCGCCTCTTTTACAGCTGATGACAGCGCCATGTATTCAGCCTCCGTGCTGCTCAAAGCAACACTGTCTTGCTTCTCCGACTTCCATGAAATGGGTCCTCCTGCCATAAGGAAAACAAATCCTGTATACGACCGTCGGTGGCTGGCGTCGCCGGCCCAGTCGGCATCCACGTAGCCCACTAGTGGCAAGTCACCTGCGCAATAGCTTAACTTGTTGGTGACCGTTCCTGCCAAGTACCGCATAACATGCTTAATGGCAAGGACATGTTCGCCATGCGGGTCCTTATTTCGTTGCGCTAACTTCACCACGGAATGGTAGATATCTGGCCTTGAAATTAATGCAAGCCACATTAATTCTCCTATCGCTGACTGATATGCAGTTGGATCCTGAACAACACAATGCTCGTTGTTGCATACCACTTGAAATCCTGCGTGTAAAGGTGTTTTCGTGTGCCTGCACTGCTCCAGACCATGTCGCTGCAGCATATCCTTGATGTACAACGTCTGGTTCATCGTTATACTGCCCAACTCGGCTTCACGTTCAATCTGCATGCCCAAAAACATATTCAGCTGGCCTTTGTCCACGCATTCAAATTTCGAAGCTATCATCGATTTGATCTGCATTAGGTCCGCTTTGTTTTGACACGCTTCAAAAGTTATTAGAAGGAGCATAAATGATCTGATCAAGCAGATTTAGTAGAAATGGCAGCCTATTCTACATCTAATAAGGGATACAGACATTTGTTAACGGTCATAGACACATTTTCTAAATTTGCTTGGGGTGAGACATTAAAATCGAAAAATGCCAATGATGTTTCTTAAGCTATGGAAAAAATATTTAAATGGAACCCCAAAAAACATGCACACGGATAATGACACTGAATTTTTTAAATCGAAATTTAAGCTATTTATGAAAAGATATAGGGTTAATTATAAATACGATAAAGGCATGTATAGTTGAACGTTTTAATAGAAGCCTTAAAGAATTCCATGGAAAATATTAATGGATAAGCAATTAATTAATAAATTAATTTAAATGACTCCAAGTGACTTTTAACTTATTTAATATTAAGTTTAACATTAAAATTTTTATATAATGTTTGTTTAAATGTAATTAAAACAATAAATAATCTTTTTCAATTTGATAATATTATATTTATATTTTCCAAAGTCTCGATCGTGATAAAACATGTATAATTCAATTGATTTATGAAATAATTCTTTTTCAATATGTTCTTTTTAAAATTTGAGGTCATCTAAAGATTTACCATCGTTCACATAATTATTATGGATCATCTGACTTAGGAAACATTTTCTAAAATATCTTTTTCAATTAATCTCTGATGCTTTATCGATATCGTTCCATGGTCTTCATTACTTAACTCTACAAATTCTGTTTCATTACTTTTCGTTTTCTTTTATTATAATTGCCACAAAGAATTTTCTTATTAACTTTAATTGTAGTTATGTTGTGTGCTTTTGATCTGAACATTGTTCTACTAAAATATAAGGGGTTTCCGGTTACTAAAACCTTTTGATAATGTTCAATAGTCAGATTTCGTGAACTCACACCCTTTGCTTTATTGAATAAAGATTCAACTTGGTCTATTCTATAAGAATACACTTTTGAACACAGACCTCCAAACTCTGTCATGAGTTTAATATAAAGCTTATCTTTAAAAAACACTAAACTATTGTTGTTACCTCTGAAGTAACAAACTTTGCATTGAGATCATTACGGATATCTTTACAAAAATCATCGCTTTTTTATTGTATAGATAAATGAATCAGTATCCATATAATTTAAACATAATTTTTCCTGAAACTTTGGTTTTATATATTGATAGTAAAAATCATACATTTTTCATTTCGAAAAGTCTAGATAGATATTATTATATTCTTATTATATGATTATAGATATATATCTTGTTAGCCGGCTCGAGGTCAGGAATTTGAAAAACAACACAATTTTAATTTTGGTTATTTGTCGACATATTTCGGCTGCTTTTCGGCAAACCGTCTTCAGGACAACTATAACAGTACACAACGATTTTAATATTCTTAGTAGACAAAATCAATTTACATTTATCATACATTTAATTTACACGTCTGCGTCCGGTGACGTGGAGTTGTTTCCTAATTTTTGTTTCCCTAGTAAATTTCTATATAAATGAGCGCAATTTTCAGTGTCCGTTTTGTAGTTCATCCGTAGGTGTGTTTATTATAAGTAGCATTTCTATGGTGAATCGTTTGGTATAGTGCTGTTCTTGTGTTAAGATACTCGCCTCTTCAAAGTTCGAAGAGTGATTAGTCTTGGCACAGTGGGACATGAGTGCTGTTTTTTGAGCGTTCGTATGGTGTCTAGCTTTGAAGTCCGATTTATGCTGTGTTAGTCGGGTTTGTAGTTTCGATTATGTTGTTCCTATATATATTTTGTTGCATGTTTCGTTGTTGTTCCCATTGCACGTTATTTTATATATCACGACTTTTTTGTCAATTTCATTTATCTTTAATTTTGTTCTGTTGTATATGTTCAGGGGAGAATTCCGATCGCCCGAGTGTACATTAAATTTGGTTGGTTTTTAATTTGGTAATGATTATTTATTAATCGCGGCTCTGCGCGGTGATCTACCGTTGACGGCTAACTTTACTCGAGTGACCGAGTGTAACATAACAGCTTATTCTCTCAAAGTTCGCTCCTCTGATGTTATTCATACATTCTGTTATATGCTTATGTTTATATATGGGGACATTGGAACTAATTTCAACACCTCTCCTCAATGTTACCATGTTTACATTTCTCGGTACAATATTTACATAATATTCATAAGTTTAACAAATTTCTCATGTTTTAGTTTTGACAAATTCTTAGTTAACAAATCATCTATCATATCGTTGGTTGATACATATTTCAATTTTACATCGCCTTGCTGGATAACTTCCCTAACAAAATGATACCTAATATCAATATGCTTCGAACGTGCATGATAAACTGGATTTTTCGCCAAATTCTGTGCGCTGAGATTGTCTCCGTAGATAATTGTGGGTGTATCCTCTCGTCCACAACCGATCTCGATGATTAAACGTCTCAAATGTAGCGCCTCTTTTACAGCTGATGACAGCGCCATGTATTCAGCCTCCGTGCTGCTCAAAGCAACATTGTCTTGCTTCTCCGACTTCCATGAAATGGGTCCTCCTGCCATAAGGAAAACAAATCCTGTATACGACCGTCGGTGGCTGGCGTCGCCGGCCCAGTCGGCATCCACGTAGCCCACTAGTGGCAAGTCACCTGCGCAATAGCTTAACTTGTTGGTGACCGTTCCTGCCAAGTACCGCATAACATGCTTAATGGCAAGGACATGTTCGCCATGCGGGTCCTTATTTCGTTGCGCTAACTTCACCACGGAATGGTAGATATCTGGCCTTGAAATTAATGCAAGCCACATTAATTCTCCTATCGCTGACTGATATGCAGTTGGATCCTGAACAACACAATGCTCGTTGTTGCATACCACTTGAAATCCTGCGTGTAAAGGTGTTTTCGTGTGCCTGCACTGCTCCAGACCATGTCGCTGCAGCATATCCTTGATGTACAACGTCTGGTTCATCGTTATACTGCCCAACTCGGCTTCACGTTCAATCTGCATGCCCAAAAACATATTCAGCTGGCCTTTGTCCACGCATTCAAATTTCGAAGCTATCATCGATTTGATCTGCATTAGGTCCGCTTTGTTTTGACACGCTACAAAAAGATCATCGACATAAATTAGTACAAGACACAAGTTACCGTTTATGTCCTGCTTATACAAGCACGCTTTATATTGACAGGGGACGAATCCGATCTCTCGAAGTGCTGCATCCAAAGTAGTGTTCCACTCTCGGCCTGCCTGTTTCAGTCCATATATCGCCTTGTTGAGCCTTAGCACCATGCCCTTGCACGCTTCGTCCTCGAAACTCTCGGCTGCATCATGTAAACACATTCGCTCAAATCACTATTGAGATATGCTGTGCACACATCCATCTGGTGTAGGTACATCTTTAGCTCCACTGACAGCGCCAAAACTAGGCGGATTGTCTCATATCGGCACACTGGTGAGAAAGTTTCTCCATAATTAACTCCGAATTTTTGAGAGCAACCCTTGGCTACCAAACGGGACTTGTACCGCTCGGGATTCCCTTCGCTGTCTCTCTTTATAGTAAAAACCCATCGGCATCCTATCGCCTTCTGTCCCTTGGGCAACTCGCTAAGGGTCCATGTATTATTTGCGACGAGCGAGTCATACTCCGACTTCATGGCTGCCTTCCAAAAAGTAGCTTGCTGGCTACTTAGCGCTTCAGTACAGCTTTGCGGAAGTGGAATTTCTGCTTTGGTCATTGCGTTGAGCACGTTAAATTCCTTCCTTGGTCGCCCTGACTTGCCGGTCCGAATAATTCTAGGCCTCCCTGGCCCAATTCTGACTGCCTCTCCTTCAGGGTGCACTGGCTCCTCATCCTGCTGGTCACGATCTGCGGCTCCTTCGGATTCGTCCTGCTGCTCATCTCCACCGCGCTGCAACTCTACTTTGAGTACATTCGTTGGTTCCCTCGACGACGCTTGTGCTGCTGGGAATTCAAAAATCTTAGGCTCATCTTGTTGTATCTCATTAAAAAGTACGTCGCGCTTCACAACGACCTGCTGTGTCACCGGATCGTACAACCTGTACCCTTTTGACTCCAGTGAATATCCGACGAACCGATACTCCTTGCCTTTTGCCTTGAATTTACCGCGGTGACATTTGTTTAGTCCTACCGCTGACGATCCAAAAATACGCAAATGGCTCACATTGGGTTTTTTGCCACTCCAAGCCTCATAGGGAGTGATTCCAACAAGAGCTGCTGTGGGTGATCGATTTCTGATGTAACTAGCTGTCATCACCGCCTCTGCCCATAGATTCTCTGGCATTCCTGAATGTATAAGCAAACTCCTGGCCATTTCCACAAGCGTTCTGTTGGCTCGCTCTGCCACGCCGTTTTGCTGCGGACTATATGGCACAGTCAACTGCCGTATAATGCCATTTTCTTGAAACAAATTGTCAAAACGTTTATTAACAAACTCACGCCCATTATCACTGCGTACTGCTTTTATCTTGTGTCCAAGCTGACTCTCTGCCATGTTTTTAAACGCAAGAAATTTGTCGTATACTTCGTCTTTGGATTTTATGAAATAAACAAACACACGGCGGGTCATATCGTTAATAAATGTAACAAAATGTGATGCTCCTCCAATAGACCTTTTTCCATTGGCCCACACACATCTGTATGGATCAGCTCCAGCTGATGTTTGGCTCTGTTCTCGGACACTGGATACGGCTGTGTAAGTATCTTGATCTTCATACATGACAGGCACTGGCTTCTTTCTGCAAAATTTACACCATTAATGCCTTGAACCATTGAATGTCTTACCAAATCGTTTAAGCTCGCGTAGTTTAAATGTCCATATCGGTTGTGCCATAGACTCGCACTAGCCTGCATAGCGCCGAAACAAGTATTTCTTTTGCTCTCAAAAACAAACAATTTGTTTTTCCTGTGCGCTTTCAAAACTTCTTCTCCGTCTTGGTGTACAATCGCACAGTCTTTGCGAAAAGTAACCGTACAACCACGGGAAACTGCACAATTGATGGACATGAAATTTCCTTTCATTGCTGGTACGTGCAAAACATTCTGTAGTGTCAAATTGCAATAATCTGTTTTCACTATCAGGTCACCTTTTCCAACTGCTCTCATTACGTTGTTATCGGCCAAAATAATATCCTCCACTCGCGGCACATAATTAATAAAAAAGACTTCGAACGCAACACATATGAGCTGTAGCCCCGCTATCAATACACCAGCTAGAAACTTCTAACTCATGTACGTCACTTGCAGGTACTACTGTATACGATCTGTTCTTGTACTGTTGTGTCTCCTTTGCCAATTTGTTCTTGCCTTGCTTTTTACACTCATTCTTATAGTGACCTCGCCGTCCGCAACTATAGCACTCCACGTTGAATTTGTCTTTTCTCTTATTCCTTGTGTTCTCCGGCTTCGACTTTGCATGAAAAGCTATCTGTTCATATTCTGCTCTTTCTTTGACTTCGCTGTTCCTTCTCTCTCCTTCTGCAAGAAGTTTAACCTTGAACACATCCAACAAGGGCAAAGTATCCCGCGTTTCCATGGGTATGACGAAATTCTCGAACTCTTTGCTTAAACTCGACAATAATATTATTGCTGTTAGTTCGTCACCTAACTTAATTATGAACTTCACTAAGTTTGTCCACTGTCGAGCAGAACGCATTTATGTGCGTTATTATTTCGTCACCTTCTGCCATACGCATCCCAAGTAACTTTTTGTATAGAGAGACTTTACGCACTGGCCCGCTTGGCTGGTGAACATCTTTAAGTTTTTGCCAAGCGCTGCTGGCCGTTGCACAGCTTTTAAGGTAACCCAACTGAGTTTGCTTCACGCTCAACGTAATCATTGCTAAAGCCTTTTGATCGAGTCCGTCCCATGTTCCGTCATCTCCATCTGGCCGCTGTCCCTGGACAACCTTCCAGACCTCTGCATGGACCAGCACACTGCGCATTTGGATTATCCAGGTGTCATAATTTCCTGTGTCCAGTTTATCAATCTGATACATGGCGCTCATGATGACCGAAAAAAAATGTACTCCACGTAACTCCCGTTATCCCGCGGCGTATACCGAAACTACTTTTTTTTAATGTACTTCACGCAGCAAAACTATGCTCTGGGCCCATAACCTGTTTAGGGGAGAATTCCGACCATTGAGTGTACATTAAATAAAGAAGCGTTGGTTTTTAATTTGGTAATGATTATTTATTAATCGCGGCTCTGCGCGGTGATCTACCGTTGCTCCCGCCTTACACTATTCAACAAATTTCATTAAAACGCGCAAAGTGCGCGAACACAGTTGATAAAAGTCTCCCAATTCAATCAGATCGTACTCAGCTTCAAAAATATAGAAGATTTAATTTGCAAAACCCACGTGCTTTTATTTTTTGCACATGTTTAAAAAAATTTAACAATAAAAATAAAACCTGTGACCTGCAGACAAAATATATAAAATCATCAGTGTTAAAAATCCGCGAAGGTAATTTAATATTCTTTAAAAAATTGAGCCTCAGTCTTTCTTAAATATATAATGGTATTATAGGATTCCTAGTATTATTATCAAAACAAATTAAAAGATCGGATTATGGTTGCGTTCCAAGAACAGCGGTGGAAATAGCCAGCGGAGGCCAACAAGCCCAATCATCCAAATTTTCATCAACAACATTAACGTTTATATTGGAACCTGCAAATTTGTTAAAAGACGCCTAAATCTGGAATTAAGCCCGGCTACAACGAAAACAGTAGCGAACAAGTCTTCAGACCTAAATAATTGTTTTATATAGCCCTTCACACTACTTAACCTGAATTATTATATAACGTGGAATCAAAATGTAATAAGCATACATATTAAAACACTATTCTAGATATCATATATATATAAAACAAAATATAGGAAATTGAAGATAAAACAACTAGATTTATGATTTTTACATTTACTTGTGGTTTCCAATTTAAAAGGAAATGAAGAAAAGAAATTAAATGATGAATTTATAAACATGAATATTCCTTAACCCTACAATGCCAATGCAAAATCATATGAAGCCTAGGATAAGCTTATACTAAAACTGAATGAAAACAAAGTTGAAAATTAATAATAATTAAGTACTACCAGAAATGTCTAATCGGAACAATGAACTACTGAAATGCCTTTAATGACAAGTTTTTAATTGAATGTTTAATATGAAGAAAGATTATTAGATAAATATAATGGGGTACTAAAAGAACAAGCGCACATTTATTTACTATAGGGTTAATACACAACAGTCCTAGCCGAAAACGTCCCAGTGCTAACCACAATCAAATTAAGTCTAGTTACTAGCAACTCATGTTGCATGAGAATCGTTACAAAGGTACAAATCTCTTCAGGATGATATTATTAATGAAATGATTAATGGAAGATTTAATATTCATAAAAGTAACGACAATTTGTATTTAAAAATAATTACAATAAATATCCTTTTTTAATTTGATGGATAAAATATATTGATTCTATTCATTGGTGAGGAGGATGGCATATAAATATTATAGATTATGAAGTTCTCTAAACAGTATTAGTTTAGTATCTGACGAGTAACTACACAAATTTTTATAAAATGTACATTTCTTCGTCTTTAATTCGATGATCTTAAACAAGTAAACAATCTTGTGAGTATACAATTGTAGGAAACTTTTTAACCCATTTCCGAACCCTTTCATGAACTTGTTAGGGAAAATAAGAAACCAAACTTATCTAATGTAGAGGATAGTACAAAAGTAAAACATGAATTGAAGCCAATATAAAATCTTTGATCGGGCATAACTTTTTAACGAATGGTCCGATTTGAAAATTTTCTTCTACATTTCGATAGGTATTGATAGTCACAATAAAACTGCATTTTTAGTTTTTCAAAATCTTTAATGGTGTGGGCGCCAGACACCTTTCAAAAAGTGGGAGGGGGCGTGGCACCATTTTGAAATAAACTTGCGCTGCGTAGGAACTCCAAGAATATGCATGCAAAATGCCAATCCTCTAGCTTTTATAGTTTCCGAGATCTCAGCGTTCATACGGACGGACAGACGGACAGACGGACATGGCTAGTTCGACTCGGCTAGTGATCCTGATCAAGAATATATATACTTTATAGGGTCGGAAAAGCTTCCTTCTCCCTGTTACATACTTTTGCACGAATACAATATACCCTTTTACTCTACGAGTAACGGGTATAAATATGAGAATAATGAGAGAGACATGGATGATTTGTACTTTACAACTAATGGGAAAAAACTCCAGTATAATCGAAATATATATCCATTAAGGTCCACCAATGATAGTGATTCCTATAATGACTTCTTTTCCCTGACGAATATAGAGGAAGATGTAGCAGAAGAGGAAAAGGAGAACAAAAAGGGTGATGAAGAAGGGACGGAACCTTTACCAGACAATGTTATTACCCATAATTATGATTTTAATATTAGTAATTTGACCAGAGAAAATGTGTTGGATAAAGGTTATAGACCTAAGAAAACTGCAAACAATTCATTAACATTGGTTGATCAAGAATTACAAATTAAAGATAAGATAAACTTTCTGGTGGAATGAGTTGTGATCTGACTCCTGGTCTATACTCACTTATTTTTCTTAGTAAACCTGAAAACTATGATGATCAAGATTTCAAAATGTATAAAAAGATTATATTAGAGATTATAAGATTATATTATATTAATAACCGAATAAGGGCTACACAAGCATACAAATATAGTAAAATTATTAAAAAATTGATAGACAACAATTTGACTCCTACAACATCTACTCCACTTCGCTCAAAAACTGGTTTAGGTTACATGAGTATTCAGAAATCAAACCCAAACTATGTATTCTGGAATGATGTAAATGAATTAGTTGAACAAAATTTTGGTGGCATCGAAAGCAGCGGGTAATACCAGTCACAATAATGACATTTTTTCAATATTAGAAGAATTGCGTGAGGAAAGGATTATATTTTAATTGGTATAAATACGATAACCAAATATGTTTTACATTTATAATCATCATGTCTGTCGACAAGTTTGGACATTTTTCTGTTGATAAGGAGCGATCAGAAAGTTTGAAACGACAAGTTAAGTCTACTGAGGGGATATTCATCGATGAGGATGGTAATCTAAGTGATCAAAATAAACGCATCAAAAACGGAACTAAACCCGATGGTGATGATTTAGTAACGAAACAATATACGGATAAGAACATCAGAAAATTGGGCCAAGATTTAAGAAAACTTATAACTCAAAGAATTAATCGTCGAATTACAAAAATTTCAAACTTGGAAAATAAAATTGAATTGTAAAATAAAAGAGCAGATAGCGCTGGCCAAATTTTTACTAAAATTCGTGAAAATATTAATACAATTGAGGATTATGTCTTTAAATATGTAACAAAACCAATATCGTTACCGAAAGAAAACCCAATTGAGTCGCTTTTCAGCCTATTAGAAGAATATGATTAAACGAGAAATTGTAAACGAGTTGCACGGACCATCTCGAAAAAACTTTTAACAAAGACGAGTTATTAGAAGGAGCATAAATGATCTGATCAAGCAGATTTAGTAGAAATGGCAGCCTATTCTACATCTAATAAGGGATACAGACATTTGTTAACGGTCATAGACACATTTTCTAAATTTGCTTGGGGTGAGACATTAAAATCGAAAAATGCCAATGATGTTTCTTAAGCTATGGAAAAAATATTTAAATGGAACCCCAAAAAACATGCACACGGATAATGACACTGAATTTTTTAAATCGAAATTTAAGCTATTTATGAAAAGATATAGGGTTAATTATAAATACGATAAAGGCATGTATAGTTGAACGTTTTAATAGAAGCCTTAAAGAATTCCATGGAAAATATTAATGGATAAGCAATTAATTAATAAATTAATTTAAATGACTCCAAGTGACTTTTAACTTATTTAATATTAAGTTTAACATTAAAATTTGTATATAATGTTTGTTTAAATGTAATTAAAACAATAAATATACTTTTTCAATTTGATAATATTATATTTATATTTTCCAAAGTCTCGATCGTGATAAAACATGTATAATTCAATTGATTTATGAAATAATTCTTTTTCAATATGTTCTTTTTAAAATTTGAGGTCATCTAAAGATTTACCATCGTTCACATAATTATTATGGATCATCTGACTTAGGAAACATTTTCTAAAATATCTTTTTCAATTAATCTCTGATGCTTTATCGATATCGTTCCATGGTCTTCATTACTTAACTCTACAAATTCTGTTTCATTACTTTTCGTTTTCTTTTATTATAATTGCCACAAAGAATTTTCTTATTAACTTTAATTGTAGTTATGTTGTGTGCTTTTGATCTGAACATTGTTCTACTACAATATAAGGGGTTTCCGGTTACTAAAACCTTTTGATAATGTTCAATAGTCAGATTTCGTGAACTCACACCCTTTGCTTTATTGAATAAAGATTCAACTTGGTCTATTCTATAAGAATACACTTTTGAACACAGACCTCCAAACTCTGTCATGAGTTTAATATAAAGCTTATCTTTAAAAAACACTAAACTATTGTTGTTACCTCTGAAGTAACAAACTTTGCATTGAGATCATTACGGATATCTTTACAAAAATCATCGCTTTTTTATTGTATAGATAAATGAATCAGTATCCATATAATTTAAACATAATTTTTCCTGAAACTTTGGTTTTATATATTGATAGTAAAAATCATACATTTTTCATTTCGAAAAGTCTAGATAGATATTATTATATTCTTATTATATGATTATAGATATATATCTTGTTAGCCGGCTCGAGGTCAGGAATTTGAAAAACAACACAATTTTAATTTTGGTTATTTGTCGACATATTTCGGCTGCTTTTCGGCAAACCGTCTTCAGGACAACTATAACAGTACACAACGATTTTAATATTCTTAGTAGACAAAATCAATTTACATTTATCATACATTTAATTTACACGTCTGCGTCCGGTGACGTGGAGTTGTTTCCTAATTTTTGTTTCCCTAGTAAATTTCTATATAAATGAGCGCAATTTTCAGTGTCCGTTTTGTAGTTCATCCGTAGGTGTGTTTATTATAAGTAGCATTTCTATGGTGAATCGTTTGGTATAGTGTTGTTCTTGTGTTAAGATACTCGCCTCTTCAAAGTTCGAAGAGTGATTAGTCTTGGCACAGTGGGACATGAGTGCTGTTTTTTGAGCGTTCGTATGGTGTCTAGCTTTGAAGTCCGATTTATGCTGTGATAGTCGGGTTTGTAGTTTCGATTATGTTGTTCCTATATATATTTTGTTGCATGTTTCGTTGTTGTTCCCATTGCACGTTATTTTATATATCACGACTTTTTTGTCAATTTCATTTATCTTTAATTTTGTTCTGTTGTATATGTTCAGGGGAGAATTCCGATCGCCCGAGTGTACATTAAATTTGGTTGGTTTTTAATTTGGTAATGATTATTTATTAATCGCGGCTCTGCGCGGTGATCTACCGTTGACGGCTAACTTTACTCGAGTGACCGAGTGTAACATAACAGCTTATTCTCTCAAAGTTCGCTCCTCTGATGTTATTCATACATTCTGTTATATGCTTATGTTTATACATGGGGACATTGGAACTAATTTCAACACCTCTCCTCAATGTTACCATGTTTACATTTCTCGGTACAATATTTACATAATATTCATAAGTTTAACAAATTTCTCATGTTTTAGTTTTGACAAATTCTTAGTTAACAAATCATCTATCATATCGTTGGTTGATACATATTTCAATTTTACATCGCCTTGCTGGATAACTTCCCTAACAAAATGATACCTAATATCAATATGCTTCGAACGTGCATGATAAACTGGATTTTTCGCCAAATTCTGTGCGCTGAGATTGTCTCCGTAGATAATTGTGGGTGTATCCTCTCGTCCACAACCGATCTCGATGATTAAACGTCTCAAATGTAGCGCCTCTTTTACAGCTGATGACAGCGCCATGTATTCAGCCTCCGTGCTGCTCAAAGCAACACTGTCTTGCTTCTCCGACTTCCATGAAATGGGTCCTCCTGCCATAAGGAAAACAAATCCTGTATACGACCGTCGGTGGCTGGCGTCGCCGGCCCAGTCGGCATCCACGTAGCCCACTAGTGGCAAGTCACCTGCGCAATAGCTTAACTTGTTGGTGACCGTTCCTGCCAAGTACCGTATAACATGCTTAATGGCAAGGACATGTTCGCCATGCGGGTCCTTATTTCGTTGCGCTAACTTCACCACGGAATGGTAGATATCTGGCCTTGAGATTAATGCAAGCCACATTAATTCTCCTATCGCTGACTGATATGCAGTTGGATCCTGAACAACACAATGCTCGTTGTTGCATACCACTTAAAATCCTGCGTGTAAAGGTGTTTTCGTGTGCCTGCACTGCTCCAGACCATGTCGCTGCAGCATATCCTTGATGTACAACGTCTGGTTCATCGTTATACTGCCCAACTCGCCTTCACGTTCAATCTGCATGCCCAAAAACATATTCAGCTGGCCTTTGTCCACGCATTCAAATTTCGAAGCTATCATCGATTTGATCTTCATTAGGTCCGCTTTGTTTTGACACGCTACAAAAAGATCATCGACATAAATTAGTACAAGACACAAGTTACCGTTTATGTCCTGCTTATACAAGCACGCTTTATATTGACAGGGGACGAATCCGATCTCTCGAAGTGCTGCATCCAAAGTAGTGTTCCACTCTCGGCCTGCCTGTTTCAGTCCATATATCGCCTTGTTGAGCTTTTTTTTTTTTTTTATTCAACGGTAATTTAGTACAAGATACTTTTACATATACATATACAGGGGGTGGGGGGAATTGCTGGGCTTGCGGTACTGCCATGAAGCATTGCTTCGCAAGACCAGCTGCTCTTTTTGGGCGACCAGGTTTTAGGACTGTCCGTTGCGTATGCGTTCTAGACGCCTCAGCTCACGCGTAATTTCCGTCGCCAGTAGGCAAACCGCTGTCCATTTGGCCTGGCTTTCTAGCATGCCTGGTACCAAGTTTTCGGCCGTGATCCGGGATTCCAGGACCTCTTCCGCTTTCCCTCGTGCTTCTCCAAACCTGGCGCAAGATGTCAGCACATGGTCAGCACTCTCCGGAACTCTACAAACGTCACACAGGGGGCTTGCTTCTTTGCCGAAACGGCAGAGGTACTCCTTGAAGCAGCCGTGTCCGCTAAGCACTTGTGTTAGCTCGAAGGTCAGCTCCCCATGTTTACGGTTGAACCACTCCGCAATGCTTGGGATAAGACGGTGCGTCTAGCGGCCAGTTGTCGCCGCGTTCCACCTCTGTCGCCAGCTTTCGAGGGATTTGGTTCTGGCTCTAAGTTTCGCCAGGCTGCGGTCCGGTAGTGAGTTTGCTGCCTTTCTCGCTTCGAAGTTCTCCTTGGCTTCAATCGCTGCGAGCTCCACGGGAATTATGCCACTGATCACCAGTATGGCCTCTGTGGAGACCGTTCGGAAGGCTGAGCTTACTCGTAGAGCCCCCAGCCTGTAGTCTCGGTTTATACCACTCAGGTAGCTTTCTTTACATTCTTGGGCCCAGATTGGTGCTGCGTAGAGGATGGTAGACTTTGCTACATTGAAGAGCAGTCTCCGACTCGATGATTTCGGGCCTCTGTGGTTTAGCATCATGCGTGATAATGCCGCAGTGACGCCCCGGGCCTTTTTATGTGTTTCCTGTAGGTGCTCTTTGTAGGTTGGCCGTGTGTCTAGCATGACACCCAGGTATCTGATGGCTCTTTTTGAGGTTATAGTCGACTCACCAACTGTGATTTCTACCGTTTCCACTGCTGTTCTGCTGCTTATGAGCACTGCTTCGGTTTTGTGTTCCGCCAGTTCAAGGCCAGCTAATCTAAGCCAGTCCCCAATCATACGGATGGCCCCGTTTGCTGTGCTCTCCGCGTCCTCTTTGTTTTTTTGTACTACTACTACCGCGACGTCATCGGCGAAACCTACGATGTTGACTCCTGGTTGGAAGTCCAGTCGTAGGATGCCATCATACATGGTGTTCCATAGTAGAGGGCCTAGAACAGACCCTTCCGGAACTCCGCCCGTGACCCTGTAGATTTGTGGGCCGTCGTCTGTGTCGTAGTGTAGCCATCTGTTATCGAGGTACTCGCTAACAATCGCCCTTAGATATGGTGGGATATCTAGTCTCTCGAGGGCCGAGATTATCCTGCTCCACGATGCGGAGTTGAATGCGTTTTTTATGTCCAGTGTAGCCACCAGACAGTACTCTTTGGTTCCTCCTTGTTGTTGTACCCTTGTTGAGCCTTAGCACCATGCCCTCGCACGCTTCGTCCTCGAAACTCTTCGGCTGCATCATGTAAACACATTCGCTCAAATCACTATTGAGATATGCTGTGCACACATCCATCTGGTGTAGGTACATCTTTAGCTCCACTGACAGCGCCAAAACTAGGCGGATTGTCTCATATCGGCACACTGGTGAGAAAGTTTCTCCATAATTAACTCCGAATTTTTGAGAGCAACCCTTGGCTACCAAACGGGACTTGTACCGCTCGGGATTCCCTTCGCTGTCTCTCTTTATGGTAAAAACCCATCGGCATCCTATCGCCTTCTGTCCCTTGGGCAACTCGCTAAGGGTCCATGTATTATTTGCGACGAGCGAGTCATACTCCGACTTCATGGCTGCCTTCCAAAAAGTAGCTTGCTGGCTACTTAGCGCTTCAGTACAGCTTTGCGGAAGTGGAATTTCTGCTTTGGTCATTGCGTTGAGCACGTTAAATTCCTTCCTTGGTCGCCCTGACTTGCCGGTCCGAATAATTCTAGGCCTCCCTGGCCCAATTCTGACTGCCTCTCCTTCAGGGTGCACTGGCTCCTCATCCTGCTGGTCACGATCTGCAGCTCCTTCGGATTCGTCCTGCTGCTCATCTCCACCGCGCTGCTACTCTACTTTGAGTACATTCGTTGGTTCCCTCGACGACGCTTGTGCTGCTGGGAATTCAAAAATCTTAGGCTCATCTTGTTGTATCTCATTAAAAAGTACGTCGCGCTTCACAACGACCTGCTGTGTCACCGGATCGTACAACATGTACCCTTTTGACTCCAGTGCATATCCGACGAATCGATACTCCTTGCCTTTTGCCTTGAATTTACCGCGGTGACATTTGTTTAGTCCTACCGCTGACGATCCAAAAATACGCAAATGGCTCACATTGGGTTTTTTGCCACTCCAAGCCTCATAGGGAGTGATTCCAACAAGAGCTGCTGTGGGTGATCGATTTCTGATGTAACTAGCTGTCATCACCGCCTCTGCCCATAGATTCTCTGGCATTCCTGAATGTATAAGCAAACTCCTGGCCATTTCCACAAGCGTTCTGTTGGCTCGCTCTGCCACGCCGTTTTGCTGCGGACTATATGGCACAGTCAACTGCCGTATAATGCCATTTTCTTGAAACAAATTGTCAAAACGTTTATTAACAAACTCACGCCCATTATCACTGCGTACTGCTTTTATCTTGTGTCCAAGCTGACTCTCTGCCATGTTTTTAAACGCAAGAAATTTTTCGTATACTTCGTCTTTGGATTTTATGAAATAAACAAACACACGGCGGGTCATATCGTCAATAAATGTAACAAAATGTGATGCTCCTCCAATAGACCTTTTTCCATTGGCCCACACACATCTGTATGGATCAGCTCCAGCTGATGTTTGGCTCTGTTCTCGGACACTGGATACGGCTGTGTAAGTATCTTGATCTTCATACATGACAGGCACTGGCTTCTTTCTGCAAAATTTACACCATTAATGCCTTGAACCATTGAATGTCTTACCAAATCGTTTAAGCTCGCGTAGTTTAAATGTCCATATCGGTTGTGCCATAGACTCGCACTAGCCTGCATAGCGCCGAAACAAGTATTTCTTTTGCTCTCAAAAACAAACAATTTGTTTTTCCTGTGCGCTTTCAAAACTTCTTCTCCGTCTTGGTGTACAATCGCACAGTCTTTGCGAAAAGTAACCGTACAACCACGGGAAACTGCACAATTGATGGACATGAAATTTCCTTTCATTGCTGGTACGTGCAAAACATTCTGTAGTGTCAAATTGCAATAATCTGTTTTCACTGTCAGGTCACCTTTTCCAACTGCTCTCATTACGTTGTTATCGGCCAAAATAATATCCTCCACTCGCGGCACATAATTAATAAAAAAGACTTCGAACGCAACACATATGAGCTGTAGCCCCGCTATCAATACACCAGCTAGAAACTTCTAACTCTTGTACGTCACTTGCAGGTACCACTGTATACGATCTGTTCTTGTACTGTTGTGTCTCCTTTGACAATTTGTTCTTGCCTTGCTTTTTACACTCATTCTTATAGTGACCTCGCCGTCCGCAACTATAGCACTCCACGTTGGATTTGTCTTTTCTCTTATTCCTTGTGTTCTCCGGCTTCGACTTTGCATGAAAAGCTAACTGTTCATATTCTGCTCTTTCTTTGACTTCGCTGTTCCTTCTCTCTCCTTCTGCAAGAAGTTTAACCTTGAACACATCCAACAAGGGCAAAGTATGCCGCGTTTCCATGGGTATGACGAAATTCTCCAACTCTTTGCTTAAACTCGACAATAATATTATTGCTGTTAGTTCGTCACCTAACTTAATATCAACTTCACTAAGTTTGTCCACTGTCGAGCAGAACGCATTTATGTGCGTTATTATTTCGTCACCTTCTGCCATACGCATCCCAAGTAACTTTTTGTATAGAGAGACTTTACGCACTGGCCCGCTGGTGAACATCTTTAAGTTTTTGCCAAGCGCTGCTGGCCGTTGCACAGCTTTTAAGGTAACCCAACTGAGTTTGCTTCACGCTCAACGTAATCATTGCTAAAGCCTTTTGATCGATTCCGTCCCATGTTCCGTCATCTCCATCTGGCCGCTGTCCCTGGATCACCTTCCAGACCTCTGCATGGACCAGCACACTGCGCATTTGGATTATCCAGGTGTCATAATTTCCTGTGTCCAGTTTATCAATCTGATACATGGCGCTCATGATGACCGAAAAAAAAATGTACTCCACGTAACTCCCGTTATCCCGCGGCGTATACCGAAACTACTTTTTTTTAATGTACTTCACGCAGAAAAACTATGCTCTGGGCCCATAACCTGTTCAGGGGAGAATTCTTACCATTGAGTGTACATTAAATAAAGAAGCGTTGGTTTTTAATTTGGTAATGATTATTTATTAATCGCGGCTCTGCGCGGTGATCTACCGTTGACGGCTAACTTTACTCGAGTGACCGAGTGTAACATAACAGCTTATTCTCTCAAAGTTCGCTCCTCTGATGTTATTCATACATTCTGTTATATGCTTATGTTTATACATGGGGACATTGGAACTAATTTCAACAGTATATAGATTTTAATGCGTGGTCCGGTTTATGTGCGATGTTTATGTTTTCTTTGTCGTAGCAATCTGATTTCGCTACACATTCGGATAATTTATTATTTTTATTGCTGTTTTGTTTTGTTGTTTTGTGTTCCGATAATAATGTTTTAATTATGTGTTTTGGAAAATCGTTGTCTGTCAACATTGATTTTATCTCCTGAGTCGTCCCTTCGTGATAATCCGTGTCTGAAATTTTGAGCATTCCCTGTATACAGCTTCTGTATTTATTATCATTTGTTTTGGGTGTCTAGAGTTGAAATTAATGATTCGTCCGGATGCAATTGGTTTCTTGTACCATTTTAATTTTAATTAAATAAATTAATTGTAATTTTTTACTTTATCACTTTCACTTGAATTGTACTTGACTTGTAAAGGCATTTTTGATATCAAGAAAATATTTTTATATACGTCATTTTAAAGTTGAGACTATATGTGTTAGGACCAGAGCTCGTAAATAATATAGACGTTGATGCACTATGGTCAGTACAAACAAGTGGCCCTTACGACACTAAGCAATGCTTGTTAACGCGCGGAGCGCTACACCGTTTTGGACGAGTAAACGTAATCGCGGACAAAGAAAAAGACACTTTCACAACAGACAATTAAAAAAACGTGCAGGTCAAAATAGGAATAGTCAAGATACATACATAGGGTAAACCTAATTAGTTGCTAAGTAGGATAGTATTATTGATTTAAAGATAGGCAGAGAGTCGCTACTAGATATTAGGTGATATAGTCTATTATAGTGATTCCATAATTAGAGATACAATGATTTAAAACTAAAGTGAATCTATTTGGCACATTAAAATGCAGGCGACCGAGTATCTCGGGATATCCACATCACCATGAATAAGATTCCTAATAAACGTAATACCAAGCATAGTTCTACGGTTAACTAATGATGGTAAGTTAATGGTAAGAAGTAGTCTACTAGAATAGGATGGCAGTATTAGGCTTGTATCCCAGTTAAGTCCCCGTAAGGCAAATATTAAAAAGTTTTTTTGCACAGACTCCATCCGGTCTATATGCACCCCGTATTGGGGACTCCAAACAGGAGCGCAGTACTCAAGAATTGGTCGGACTAATGAAATAAACAAGGTTGGGTTGAAATTTAAGGATAATACGAAGTATAGATTTAACCAATCCGAGCAAGCTATTAGACTCTACGAAAGCAGGGGATGCGTTTAGCTGACTTTTCAGATATTGCATTTGATAGAGAAAGCCACAAAAACTGGAGTTCAGTAGTTACTGCGAGACAAACTAGAGATCCCAAAGGTTGACGTGCAAAGCACGCATATAATTTACGAGAGGTCAAACAATGTTGGCGTAATAGCTGAGCTCGACTCCGCATCCAAGGTCAACGAATCCTTACGTAACTGTAAAAAACTAGCAGGAACTAAAATATTCGTCGAAAAATACCTCAGCATTGAAAAACAGGAACAAAAACTAGTGCTAACCAGCTAAAACGCCATCTAGCAGCGGTTGACAACAGCATCAAAGTAATGGTCAGGGGAGATGAAATTAACATACAAGGCAAGTGGATGCACTATAACCCCAAAAAAACACTAATTCATAATAATTTAGTTTGGGATAATGACTGGACACCGTCTACAAATTCAGAGACAAGGCTAACTTCGACACTGAGATACAAATGAATAACTTTCCCAGAATAACTGTTCCTGGACACCAGAAACACATTTGACACAAAACAAACTGTTTTCTGTTGAGCAAAGACAGAAAAAACTGAAGACAGAAATTAACCTGCTTCGTTCTGACAATTTTCTCAATTTGTCAGAATATAAATGTTATTTGTCGAACTGATTGAAAGTGTCGACAGTTAGTTACGAGCTCTGGTTAGTGAACACTTTACATTCTTTATCCCGAATTGACATCTGAAACATGCGCATGCCTCTTCTATGTAAATCGCCGGAATGGAGCTAGAAAAATAATTTTAATATATAATAAAACATGTTCACAATACCAAAATAAATGAATAAATATGTTATTATGCTAAACTAAATATAACACCGACTTTTTATTTGGAGTTAAAATTGCAGGTACGGAGAATGAAGAATGGATTCATTGCGGGATCCTGGTTTCAACCCCTATTATGGCACGTGTTAGACCTAGCCTGGGCATTGGCGTGAGGTCCACGATTAATAAGATGTAACCTGTCCGCAGATTCGGGTACCTCCAGTGCGAGTCCCTATTATGAAATCTTTATGATTCATAATGTTCAGAATATCAAAATAAATGAATAAATATATTATTATGGTGAAAAATGAAGTCTGACTTTTTATTGAGAGTTCATGGAGAATGGACTAATTTCGGGATCGTGATTTTAACCCCTTTATGGCACGTGGTAGAGCTAGCCTGGGGCATTGCCGTTAGGTTCACGATCTTATCAATGAGTGCGCGCCCTTAGGCTTGTGCCTTGTCCCTTTTTTTGCGGGAACAGGTGTGAGGATTCGGGTGTCCCTTTTATGACATCTTTATGAGCCATTTGTGGAAAGAAGGGAAACTTAGAATCAATTTAAACGTTTAATGTTCTGGGGCGGAAAACGAAATCTGTATTTGAAAATATTTTCCCATATTTTCTGGACTTTCTTATTTCCCTCTTCTAACTTGCGATCTCATCCTTGTCGAATCAATAGAAATATATATATTTTTTTGAGATTCTTTAACAACATCCAGAAATGAATGTCGCGAATTTTTGTACTTGCAAGTTACAATGTTATCAACGTTATTTAATTGAGCGCAGAAATATATTTGTTTGTAAATTGAAGTTTGTTTTTTAAATACCTAATTTTGAATGTGATTGTGTGGGGCGTCGCAGTCTCCTACAGGTAGGCTGGAATTTAATTTGAACACCTGCAAAATACTTAAATTGCGTAATTCTACCTAAGGTTGGGGTTTCACTTTTTAAGGCGTTTGATAAACTCTTTACCTGTTTGTACCTATCAGGTAATACCTCACACTATGTATTGCATTGGAGGCTTAATCCCTGGATTGGTCTATGACTGAAAGTTGACGAGACACGTTCTTTGTTTTCTCCTTATTTTTTTTTAGTTAAAAATGGCTTTAAACAACTCAAAATTATATGAACTGTTTAGGTCAACAACTACCTATTCGGAGTTCAAAGAAGCTGTTATAGAAGAACTAAAACAGAGCAACGAAAATATATTACACACTCTTAATCTGACATATGCAAGCATTAAATTGAAATGGACGAATGTCAGCCGCAACGCAGGGAGGTTTGCAAAGAAATACGAGGACTGGCTCAATGACGAAACTATTCTGGATATACCGGCCGAGGAAGAGCCCACCACATCAACAGGTCGTGGAAGAGGAAGACCATCTAAAAGTATGGAGGATTGTCAGGAACGCACAAGGAAAAGAAAACTCGAAGATGCAACTGATTTAACCACTGAAAATGTTTTCGAAGCGCTTTCTTTAAAATATAAAAAGGACAATGAAAAAGTGAGAGCGCAGATCGGTTGCTGAGGCAAGTCCGCTGCGACTTATAAGGATTAAGGAAAGCATTCCCACGCCTCCGAATGGACTTATTAAGAAGTATGGCTTGGAAGAGGCATTGGCTTTATTTATGGACTTAGAACTTTCTAAAGAAAAGTATGAGATATTACGGAAATCTTTACTGCTTTTTTTTAGTTTTTAAAAATTAAAACATAAAAAAATAAACTAAACAAAACAACATTTAAAAAAAATTTTTTTTTTTTTTAAACTCCAATTTTTTTTTTTTTATATAATTTCTAAAAATTACAACACAAAAAACGAAACTAAAAAAAACAAAAACTTTTTAAAAAAAGTTTTTTTTTGTCGGAAAAAAATGGATTTGTTTTTAAATTCTGACTTTGCCGATTTGTAAGTACGCCTCTGCCACGCCCACTCCCTGTCTCAAGCAATAATTTGAAAGGCGGATCAATTATCTATCATTTGCCGTTTACATCATTCAATTATCTTCACTGGTTCAAAAGTAATGATTTATTACCAAAAAAAAAGTCAAAAGGCGCCACTGTGCGTCGTAGATCGTCGTTTGGGAAGGCGGGAGAGCCTGAAATCGCACGCGTCCAGTGCGGGAGAGCCTGGAATCGCGAGCATCCAGTGCGGGCGAGTAGACCTTCGCAAAGAGGGAAGAGCGGGCAATTTAAGAGGGGAAAGCGGTGTAAACATTCCACCCCTTGCAATCGCTGGCGTTGCGACAAAGAAAAACAAGAGAGAACGCTATAGTCGGGTGCCCCGACTATCAGATACCCGTTACTCAGCCAAAGTGAGTGCGATGGAGATGGAGATAGAAAATTTGTAATATGGCATAACTTTTTAACGAATGGTCCGATTTGAAAAATTTCTTCCACATTTCGATAGGTATTGATAAATGCAATAAAACGGATGCGGACATTCGGCTCCACCTTTAGGACCACCTCTAGCTTGAAGCCGTCGTCGCGCTTCGGCCGTGAAGATCCTCTCGTCGCCGACGGTAGTAGTCGGCAAGCGGAACGCGGACGCCAGGGATGCGTCGATGCAACTCGTTGGCGTACACGGGTCGATAAGGGCGGCCGTGTCGAAGGTCTTCAGCCCGGTCTCCAAAGTGCCGGGGCCAGCGGTTGGGAGTTGGCGGATTCTGCCGGCGCGAACGCTGATGAGTAGCTGACGCCAGGGGGCGCTGGAGCGTGTGGTGCTTCCCGTTGCACGTTTTGCATTTGTCATCACTGCGAGACAATTCGAGCTGTACTTATTGATGAGCACTGCCCGAAGCCGCTTCTCTGCGCTCAGCTTTAGGAACCTCTGACACTTTCGATGCGGATGGATTCCACGGACGACTCGGCATTGGTAGGAATTGAAACCTCGAGAACGTCTGCTGTCCAATGCACGAGCGTTGCGTGGACGAGGAACCATTATGTGACCTAGTAGTGAGTAATGGACAAACAGAACAAACATGTGCAGATGATTTAAATCTGCTTAGATGGCGAGGATGGATGGGGAATCATGTGGAGGATCTTGGCTGAGGAAGACGGTTGGAATGTTTAATAAGCCCGCGTGCTGTAAGAATACTGACGACGCGGACATTGCCATCGGCTCCCGAAAATACAGAGTCGATTCTGCCAAGGCGCCACTCAATCGAGGGCAGATTGTCATCCTTGACGACTACCATGTCGCCAGCGCGGAGATTTGCGGTCGGGGACTGCCACTTGTTACACTTGTTGATCTCTTTCAGATACTTCTCTTTCCATCGAGCTTGGAATGCTCACAATGGACTTGGATTCCCCCTTTACTTCGGGTTCCACAATGGACAGAAGAGGTCCGCAGACTAGAAAATGCTCCACTTCGGTCACCTGTAAGTCGGTCCACAGCGGAGATCAGAGACCTGTGCTTGGATAACCTGGAATGGCAGGTTGAAAAGGCGCTCAGTAGTGAAGGTCGCCTCCGATCCGGAGTCTATTAAGAATCGCGCTTGGAAATTGGAACCTCGATGGCATATATTAATTATAGCGGTGCCTAGGAGAACTGACCTAGAGCCTGCCGCAAAATAATTCTGAAGCGTTGACTGCGTGCCACTGGAAGCCGAGGAACCGGGAGTATTTGGTCTGGATCTGGGCGTTGGCGTTGGATTTGCGCGCGCTGGGGATGGGCTGCCTCGGTGTAGAAGAGTATGATGCCGCGGCACGTTAAGCAGTTATGTGCGCTTTCGCAGTCGCGCAGCTGATGTGTCCGCGCAAAGCAGTTTAAACAGAGCTGTTTTCTTTTTATATATGCGATGCGTTGGTCTGGAGAAATTTGGCGCATGTGCGTACCGGATGTTTCTCTCTATTACAGAGGTCGCAACCTCTAGGTTGCCTAGGTGCTACCCTTGACTCATATGAATTTATTCTTCGAGACGCCGAGTTGGAAGTGGAATCCCTGGGCTGAGTCTGACTAGAACCTGATGGTCGAACATCATCTTTGGCTTCTAGTGTCCTGTGACGCTCCGTTAGGAAAACGTTTAGCTCGTGCCAAGTAGGGATCTCGGCTTTGTTATGAAGGGACTGCTCCCATAGGGAAAGCGTAAGCTTTCAAAGTTTGGACAAGCACATATACACCAAGAGGCAATCCCAAGTTTCGACCTGAGTACCGGACATTTCTAATGCCGTATGGCAACTTTGAAGTTCTTTCAAAGCTGACCCAGACTCCTGTGAGACGGACGGCACATTGAAGAGTATCTTTATTTGACTGTTTACTAACAACCGCTTGTTTTCGAACCGCACAGTGAGGTTATCCCACTCTGGGCGAAAGCCATCGTTAGTAAGGGGTGAATTTAAAACTGTATTGTGAGCGTCGCCACTCGTTTTAGCATTAAGGTGGAATAATTTCTCGACTGAAGTGAGCCTGGGATTGTTGATATAAATTGCCGTGAAAAGATCTCTAAAGGTTTGCCAACGAAGAAAATCGCCGGCAAAAACCTCGGTATCGCACGGCGGAAGCCGGCAGCCTGACGGAATGTATGTCAGAGAAGGATCAGCTGGCGTTGGGGAAGGTTGCGGATGTTGCGGAGTTTGCGCCATCATATCTGCTATCTGGGCTCCGCACCTTTCGTACGAGCTGTAGCAGTAACCGTACTTAGCCTTGAGAACTGGCAAGCTGTCAGCTGCACTTTCTCCGGCTGCTACAAGGCACGCGGTACATGCATCATACTCTTTTTTGATACGCACCCATACCTCTCGGATTTCGTCTCGGCGAAAATTGAGGACGGATATCGTAGGAGGGACCGCCGAGGGAATATATATTTGCGATTCCAATTCGGACAGTCTATCCGAGACTTCAATAAATTGGTTTAGGGAGGTTCGGCAGCCGTTGCGATCATTTTTGTGCTGTCTCGCGTTATTCTTTCGGTGGGAGACGGAGCCTTATTGGGAGGTCACGACTTTTTGAGAGGTGGCGTCTTTACCTATTTAGGTGTTGGCGTCCTTACAGTGATTTTTGGTATTTTTGGAGATGGAACAGGGAATAGTTTGTTAAAACCTTCTTTGGACATACCAAACTGGGATGCTGTTTGAATCGGAATGTGCGCGCTGATATTTCGCGCTGATAAATCAGAGAAAAAATTACGGACCCACTTATGGACCGGTGGAAATTGGATATTGACCAGCAAAAATAGTCGATATGTGTGGCGAAATTATTGTTAAAATATATCCCAGGCTTTTGGTGGAACAATATAACAAAAATAGAAAAAATACCAAAAAAATACAAAAAACAAATACTGAAAAATACTGTACGTGGTGAAGTATTTGTCGTTTATTATTTTTGTGGGGTGGTTTGGCCGAATTATGATGGGATTGGATGTCCTCGGCAGTGTATGGAGATTGTTAGTTTTGTTTTTCTTTATTCGGAGACAAACAACAATAATTTGCAGCGGTATGCGTATGGTATTTTTTTGAAAATCGCACGCGTCCAGTGCGGGAGAGCCTGGAATCGCGAGCATCCAGTGCGGGCGAGTAGACCTTCGCAAAGAGGGAAGAGCGGGCAATTTAAGAGGGGAAAGCGGTGTAAACATTCCACCCCTTGCAATCGCTGGCGTTGCGACAAAGAAAAACAAGAGAGAACGCTATAGTCGGGTGCCCCGACTATCAGATACCCGTTACTCAGCCAAAGTGAGTGCGATGGAGATGGAGATAGAAAATTTGTAATATGGCATAACTTTTTAACGAATGGTCCGATTTGAAAAATTTCTTCCACATTTCGATAGGTATTGATAAATGCAATAAAACGGATGCGGACATTCGGCTCCACCTTTAGGACCACCTCTAGCTTGAAGCCGTCGTCGCGCTTCGGCCGTGAAGATCCTCTCGTCGCCGACGGTAGTAGTCGGCAAGCGGAACGCGGACGCCAGGGATGCGTCGATGCAACTCGTTGGCGTACACGGGTCGATAAGGGCGGCCGTGTCGAAGGTCTTCAGCCCGGTCTCCAAAGTGCCGGGGCCAGCGGTTGGGAGTTGGCGGATTCTGCCGGCGCGAACGCTGATGAGTAGCTGACGCCAGGGGGCGCTGGAGCGTGTGGTGCTTCCCGTTGCACGTTTTGCATTTGTCATCACTGCGAGACAATTCGAGCTGTACTTATTGATGAGCACTGCCCGAAGCCGCTTCTCTGCGCTCAGCTTTAGGAACCTCTGACACTTTCGATGCGGATGGATTCCACGGACGACTCGGCATTGGTAGGAATTGAAACCTCGAGAACGTCTGCTGTCCAATGCACGAGCGTTGCGTGGACGAGGAACCATTATGTGACCTAGTAGTGAGTAATGGACAAACAGAACAAACATGTGCAGATGATTTAAATCTGCTTAGATGGCGAGGATGGATGGGGAATCATGTGGAGGATCTTGGCTGAGGAAGACGGTTGGAATGTTTAATAAGCCCGCGTGCTGTAAGAATACTGACGACGCGGACATTGCCATCGGCTCCCGAAAATACAGAGTCGATTCTGCCAAGGCGCCACTCAATCGAGGGCAGATTGTCATCCTTGACGACTACCATGTCGCCAGCGCGGAGATTTGCGGTCGGGGACTGCCACTTGTTACACTTGTTGATCTCTTTCAGATACTTCTCTTTCCATCGAGCTTGGAATGCTCACAATGGACTTGGATTCCCCCTTTACTTCGGGTTCCACAATGGACAGAAGAGGTCCGCAGACTAGAAAATGCTCCACTTCGGTCACCTGTAAGTCGGTCCACAGCGGAGATCAGAGACCTGTGCTTGGATAACCTGGAATGGCAGGTTGAAAAGGCGCTCAGTAGTGAAGGTCGCCTCCGATCCGGAGTCTATTAAGAATCGCGCTTGGAAATTGGAACCTCGATGGCATATATTAATTATAGCGGTGCCTAGGAGAACTGACCTAGAGCCTGCCGCAAAATAATTCTGAAGCGTTGACTGCGTGCCACTGGAAGCCGAGGAACCGGGAGTATTTGGTCTGGATCTGGGCGTTGGCGTTGGATTTGCGCGCGCTGGGGATGGGCTGCCTCGGTGTAGAAGAGTATGATGCCGCGGCACGTTAAGCAGTTATGTGCGCTTTCGCAGTCGCGCAGCTGATGTGTCCGCGCAAAGCAGTTTAAACAGAGCTGTTTTCTTTTTATATATGCGATGCGTTGGTCTGGAGAAATTTGGCGCATGTGCGTACCGGATGTTTCTCTCTATTACAGAGGTCGCAACCTCTAGGTTGCCTAGGTGCTACCCTTGACTCATATGAATTTATTCTTCGAGACGCCGAGTTGGAAGTGGAATCCCTGGGCTGAGTCTGACTAGAACCTGATGGTCGAACATCATCTTTGGCTTCTAGTGTCCTGTGACGCTCCGTTAGGAAAACGTTTAGCTCGTGCCAAGTAGGGATCTCGGCTTTGTTATGAAGGGACTGCTCCCATAGGGAAAGCGTAAGCTTTCAAAGTTTGGACAAGCACATATACACCAAGAGGCAATCCCAAGTTTCGACCTGAGTACCGGACATTTCTAATGCCGTATGGCAACTTTGAAGTTCTTTCAAAGCTGACCCAGACTCCTGTGAGACGGACGGCACATTGAAGAGTATCTTTATTTGACTGTTTACTAACAACCGCTTGTTTTCGAACCGCACAGTGAGGTTATCCCACTCTGGGCGAAAGCCATCGTTAGTAAGGGGTGAATTTAAAACTGTATTGTGAGCGTCGCCACTCGTTTTAGCATTAAGGTGGAATAATTTCTCGACTGAAGTGAGCCTGGGATTGTTGATATAAATTGCCGTGAAAAGATCTCTAAAGGTTTGCCAACGAAGAAAATCGCCGGCAAAAACCTCGGTATCGCACGGCGGAAGCCGGCAGCCTGACGGAATGTATGTCAGAGAAGGATCAGCTGGCGTTGGGGAAGGTTGCGGATGTTGCGGAGTTTGCGCCATCATATCTGCTATCTGGGCTCCGCACCTTTCGTACGAGCTGTAGCAGTAACCGTACTTAGCCTTGAGAACTGGCAAGCTGTCAGCTGCACTTTCTCCGGCTGCTACAAGGCACGCGGTACATGCATCATACTCTTTTTTGATACGCACCCATACCTCTCGGATTTCGTCTCGGCGAAAATTGAGGACGGATATCGTAGGAGGGACCGCCGAGGGAATATATATTTGCGATTCCAATTCGGACAGTCTATCCGAGACTTCAATAAATTGGTTTAGGGAGGTTCGGCAGCCGTTGCGATCATTTTTGTGCTGTCTCGCGTTATTCTTTCGGTGGGAGACGGAGCCTTATTGGGAGGTCACGACTTTTTGAGAGGTGGCGTCTTTACCTATTTAGGTGTTGGCGTCCTTACAGTGATTTTTGGTATTTTTGGAGATGGAACAGGGAATAGTTTGTTAAAACCTTCTTTGGACATACCAAACTGGGATGCTGTTTGAATCGGAATGTGCGCGCTGATATTTCGCGCTGATAAATCAGAGAAAAAATTACGGACCCACTTATGGACCGGTGGAAATTGGATATTGACCAGCAAAAATAGTCGATATGTGTGGCGAAATTATTGTTAAAATATATCCCAGGCTTTTGGTGGAACAATATAACAAAAATAGAAAAAATACCAAAAAAATACAAAAAACAAATACTGAAAAATACTGTACGTGGTGAAGTATTTGTCGTTTATTATTTTTGTGGGGTGGTTTGGCCGAATTATGATGGGATTGGATGTCCTCGGCAGTGTATGGAGATTGTTAGTTTTGTTTTTCTTTATTCGGAGACAAACAACAATAATTTGCAGCGGTATGCGTATGGTATTTTTTTGAAAATTTTCTTTTTTCTCCCCAAAAGAATAATAAATCATATTGATATATGGATATATAAATGTACCAAACTCAATAAATAAAAAAAATACTGGAATGGAAGCGGTAACTACCCTGCAGTTCCATTCATCACCTTTTGAGCAGTGAATCACTAAGCGCTCAATCACTAGTGAATTTGTATGAAAAATAGTGATGATTTTAACATGGGCATGTCCTAGGAGCTCATCACTGCCAGAAACTGGCGCTGATTTAGCACCTATTCATCACCATTTTTATCGCCTAATACATCACCAAATTCATCACCTTATAGGCGCTTTTTCAGCGCTTAATTATCACCAAAATTCATCGCCCATTTTCATTGAAAATATGTAAAATTTGATTGCTTTTATCAATGGGTTTATTAATACATTAAATTAATAGATTTTTACAAACTACGGTGACTTGTAGGGGTCTTCGGCAGCTTCTCAGCTTCCAGAGTCTTGGTGAGCTGCCTTTTCGCGCATGGAGATTATTCACGTATTTCCGCATTCTCTCCAGAGGCTCTGTAGGCTCCACCTGACCAATAGGATCTGAATTTGGAAAATATTTGTTTTTATAATATTATATAACGAGGCAAGAATGTTAAAAACTTACTTAGCAGTGGAAGAATAACATCCTTCTGGGCTGCAGGACAAAATGATTTCATCTGAAAAGATATTTTATAAGCACTTGGTACCATCAACTTGACCTAAAAATATTAAAAATAAAGATTATATAAAAATTAAAAGCTACTGTAATTAAGATAAGACAATACACTAATAATTACTTACCTAAAAATTTATTCTTAATTAAAGAACTTTTGTTAAAACTCGAAAATAACTAATCTAAGCAATGCTACTTCTTTAAAAGTAAAACGCAGTTGAAAACCGCGGATAAAAGGCGCCTGCCTTCGAGAAATAGAAAAGAATACTGAGCGAAAAAACCAACATCAATCACAATCTCTCTTGTTGTTGTCTTCCCTTTGCCACGATCGCGCTTGCCCAGCTTGCAGAGCTAGGCGAAATTCGACATTTTGTCTCGTTTTTCTATGATTTTAAGAGAGAGAAATTTGGGAGAGCGTGATTGAGAGAGAGGGGGTTGGTGAGAGAGTCGATTCTGCAGACGCTCTGCCGGCGTCGCAGTCGACTCAGTGCTATTTTAGCGCTCGGGCTGAATTCGGGAACTGCATGGTAGTTAATTCGGATGCAAATCGGGAACAATGTTAATAAATTGATTCCACTGGCTTCTGCGATGTCGACAGTATTTTATTTAATTTATTGGAATTGAGCTTGGTATTTATTTGGAATGGCTCGGAATAAAGAGCGCTTGGAATTAAGGGATAAAAAAAATGCCCGAAATTATGTCGTGCATAAAGCCCCTTTTGCGGGCTATGTATGAGAAATGCTGGAATGCGCGGGAATTTGGAGATTTCTTCGGTATGCAATTCGCATGTATGTATGTATGTGTAAAAGTATTGTGCCCAACGAATATATTGAATAGGAAAAAACACACTGAGACAAAAAAGTTATTTCACGTCGGCTGTAGGAATTTTTATTTAATATATTTATGGATGGTCGACGGAAATACTTCGATGTTCGGGAATATATGTATGTGGAATATGTAATATGTACATATGTATAAGTTATAACAAAAGTAATTTCATTATATATTAATTGATTTATTGATAACCCGATTGGGCAGCTTGAGCTCTGTTTAGTAACTAAAAGCACAATTCAAAAAGAGACTGCAGCTCGCCACTCCATCGTCCGGCTAAGATGCTGATGCCGCACTTTTGGGAAGCCGCTGCTGACTTTGCTGACGCTGCGCCTCGTGACCGTGACCACTCAGCGCTTGCATGGGCCGGATCGGATTTCGCCGGCTGGATTCCCGCTTACGCGTGCTTCCGGTGCTAGCCCAAGATCGATGACCGTAGTTGGGTTAACTCCTCCCAGTTTTAAGTTAAGGCCGGCCTCGGTCTTTCCAAGTATGTCAGCCAGCAGCTTGCTCCGGTTCTTCTTGTCATTTCGGCGTTTTATAAGGAGGAAGAGGGCATCCTAATAGTAGGGCAGTGGTAGCCCCACAGCTGAAGACGGAGCCATAGGTAATTTGGCCCCCAAGAGCGCCGATTCGCTGCAGATTGCGCTGACTTAACTCGTGCAGAAACGGTAGACTGAGGAGTTGGTGGTGTTCAGTAATGTTAATTCTAGCCATGGCTGGCACTGCCGCTGTTTTCCTCAAAACCTCATGATGATTGATGTATGGGGTACCATTCAAGCTTATTTGGTCGTCGAAGGTTACAAGGAACGTGCCGGCCATGTTTTGATGAGTACTGCCGCTTGTTATGTTTGCAGCAGCGTCGTTGATGATTAGCATGCCTTCGTCCACCATAACCACGGGCTGGAGATGGCTGGATTTTGTGTCGTAGTGAGCCGGTCATCAGCTGTTGAGCGCAAGTTGAACTCTCTAAAGTTTTGCAGAAGGTTGTTCCTACGGCTATGTCGCAGTTAGAGAAGGCCAGAATTCGCTCACCGCAGTCGGCTTTAGTGTTGCGTTGATCTAAATCGAATATAACGTTATTGTGCTGAACGGGATAAATCATTATTTTTTGCAAACTACTTTCGGTTTTGGGAACATAACATATTACTTTGAAATATTTTTACTTTAGACACCGCCAGCACATCAGCCACACTGACATTTGTAAGGTGTTCATTCGTTATCTCTTTCACATCAATGTTATCTAAAATAACCGGACTCAACAGATTTACTTTGGCTAGATTTATGGATGTTATTAAGTTTTCCAATTCAGTTATTACTGCTCTATTTTTTGCAAGAACTGTCTGGCACAGGTGGTCGGAGTCTATCTTATCTGACTTGCTAATGGAATTTACTTGCTGGGACAAAAGATTAAATTGGGTTTAAATATTGCTATTAATGTCTATCTGATTATTTTCAGCCTGTATTAACTGCAATTGTCTGAAGTTTATTTGTTCCCAGTCTTCAAAGTCTGGAGTCCCTGCTATTACCTTTATTGTGGATCCTAACATGTTAATACTAGAACCCTGCCTATGGTGTATTTTAATTGTGTCTACTAGTGTACGAATTTTTTCGACGTCGGAGAGAACTACTAGTTCCATATGTTTTCTTGGGAACTTTGTCGTTAATGATGATGTTTCGTCCGCATTCAGATATCGATTTAGCGTCGCTTGTGAACGGTTGTGTTTACTTTTGTGCTCTAAGTTTTTTTATATTTTTCAGTGATTTTTTGCGAGTGTCTTGCGTTTGTTTATAAACAAAGCTTAGCCTAACAACTGTGTTAGTGTTTTTAAATAAATCTCCCAATAAACGGGTACATGGTTATAGTTATTTTAACATTTCTATTGGATTTGTTTAATCGCTTGTCTTTGTTAGTGTAAATTACACGCTCTAAACTTGCTAAAACTCTTGCCATCTCTTTCCCACTCTCCCGCTTTCACTCTCTGAGAGCTTGCTGTACTTCTAATTTCTCTCTCTCTTGCTTGCTTTACATTTGTAACTGTTCGGGCGTTTAGTTGTTGGTGCCCCACAAGCCACGCTCAGTCGATAGAAGATTTTTCTCTCGCGCTCTCTTGCTTATAATTAATTTCGCGATCTCGCTCTCTTATACTTTTCGTTGTTTTGTGTCTTTGTGGACTTGGAATTTGATCCCAGTTCCAAATTTACTTGAGGTATTTCCACATTTTATTCCTATTTCTTTGAATAACCTTTTTTTTCCTTTATAATGGCTCTTATCTGTACCAAAAAAAGTTGTTCTCTTCCGATGTCAACTAAAGATTCCTTTATTATCTGCTGGCTCTGCGAATCGGTCATGCACGTCAAATGTGCAGGATTTACTGGCAGAGTTAAAGACTTCATTGAAATGCATACCGGTCTCATGTGGGCATGTGAGTCCTGCAAGGAAATGACAGTCGAGATGAGCAGCTTTATGAGGCAGACTCGAGACGGTCTAATGAACCTTTCACGAGTTTTTAAACAGCTCAATGACGAGTACAATTCTGTTTGTGAACAATTTAATAATAAGAAATTATTATTAACCGAGTCGACTAAACGCAAAGAAGCCAGCTCAGGGGCAGTTAATAAGACCGTGAAACAGAACAAAATAGTGCACACGGTAGCTGCAGCAGTTCCTGTCAGCACAGGGGTAAGCGAGCCAACTGTGCCTATGGAAACAGCCAGTTCCGGAGGTGACCCTGTTTCTGGAAGCCAACCTGAGGCACAGAATTCGGTGCTGACTGTACCTATAGATACAGTAGGAACCGTTTCTGGGTCCCAGACGAGCGAGGTTCAGATTCCTGCTGGGGGTCGTAAAAAACTGTCGGTTGTTCCACATAGGAAGAAACTATTCGTATCTAGATTTACCCCAGATACAACATCCGTGGATGTTTTGGACTTTATTCGTGAAAAATTCTCATCCGAGGACATTGCTGTTGAACAATTTTGTTTTTGTTACGCTCGTAGGATATCATCTTTTAAAATATCTGCTCCGCCTGATGTGTTTAAAGAACTTCTTTCTGAAAGCTTTTGGCTTAATGATGATTCCAAATAAACCGAGAACAAATAAAAGGCCTACCATGGTGCCAAAAAACTGAAAAGTTTATTCTTAGCTTACCAAAATGTTAGAGGACTTAACATGAAGCTACCCAAGCTTTATGCTGACTCCTCGGCATTTACCTACGATATCCTGGCATTTACAGAAACTTGGCTGAAACCAGAGATACCCGACTCTGAAGTTTTGTCAAACAGCTTTAATACCTTTAGAACCGATCGCCTTTCCCGTAGGGGAGGGGGTGTTCTCATCGCCGTTACCTCTACCCTAAATTCAGAGAGAATTCACTCTTATGTCCCCAATAACATAGAATTTGTTAGTGTACAAGTTTCCCTGCAATCCTTGTCTATTTTTGTTACATGTTCTTATATTTCACCTGGCTCTGACTTAATAATTTATGAGCAACATCTATCTGCTATTAAATCTATTCTATCCTTTCTTTCCAACAGAGACCTTTTGATTGTATTGGGTGACTTTAATCTCGTTACAGCAAGTTAGCTTTATACGAAATTCATTAAATAGACAGTTAGATCTTGTGTTTGTTTCAGAGCCGTCTGATGTCACTGTATCTAGAATTGACGCTCTTGTGGGACCAGAAGACTGATACCATTCAACAATGAAATTGACAATTTGCCTCCCCTACCTTGATACCCTCTCTCCTTTAGTTTCTCCCACTAAAATGAGATCTTCGTAAATGTGACCATAATAAACTAAACTTAATGATTTCGCAATATAATTGGACAGAACTTTATAACTGTATGGACATCGAAAATGCCACCGAACTTTTCTATAGCGTTCTAAACACTTTTTTTAATGAATGCGTTTCTGATATGCTTCCTCCAAGGCCGAACAGGCCCCCCTGCTTTACAAATGCGCTTCAAAGACATAAAAATCTTGAAAAAAACACTTAAAAAAAGTATAAAAATCGGGTAAGCCATCCGATTTTTCGAAATATGTGGTGGCTCGATCTGATTTTAATATTCTTAACAGTCATTGCTATTCTATGTATTTAAATCGTTGTAAATTTGAATTTTCAATTGATCCGAAGCAGTTTTATAACTTTGTTAACGCTAAACGTAAGTCATCGGCTTTGCCTTCATCGGTTCGTTTTAACTCAATGGAGGCATCGACAGATTCTGAAATTGCTGATTTATTTTCCGACTTTTTCCAAACCACTTACAGCTCCTCTTCATGGTCAAAATCAAACTACCCTAATCCCTTAAATAGGGCAAATTGTATTTTTTCCCCTATTATTACCAAAAGTTCTCTCTTAAAAGATTTAACAACAACAACGCCTACTTATTCTCCCGGTCCTGATGGACTTCCTGGGTGTGTGCTTAAGATTTCTGCACAAACCATTTTCAAACCTATTCTTAAACTTTTTCATTTGTCTATTTCATCATCAGTTTTTCCATTTATCTGAAAGGACTCTTTTATTATTCCACTTCACAAAAAGGGTGCGAAGGCGCCCAGAATTATAGAGGTATTTCTAAATTGTCGGCAATTCCAAAAGCCTTTGAACGTATTATCACTTCTCATTTGCAACATTTATGTTCCTCGCTAATATCACCGTGTCAGCATGGTTTCGTTAAGCGAAGATCGACTACCACCAACCTGCTGGAATTGTCATCTATTGTAATAAACGGATTTAACAATAAAATGCAGACCGACGTTATATATACAGATTTTAGTAAAGCCTTTGACTCTGTTAACCACTCTCTTCTTTTATTCAAACTAGACTTGCTTGGGTTTCCATGTAATCTTTTAGCTTGGATTTCAAGTTATTTGAATGGGAGGACTCAGAGGGTTATATTTAAGAACGCTGCTTCTTAAATGATCCACGTGACATCTGGAGTGCCCCAGGGTAGTCATTTGGGCCCTTTGCTGTTTACTTTGTTTATTAACGATCTCCCCTCTATCATAACAAATTCTCGTGTACTAATGTATGCTGATGATGTTAAGCTTTGTTTGACATACAACAATATAGAGTCTGGTTTTCGCTTACAATCAGACATTGATAATTTTCAAGTATGGTGTGAGTATAACCTTTTAAATTTGAACTGCCTGAAACGTAACGTAATGTCCTTCTATAGGGGTACTCCTTCGTTTATAAGTTATTTGCTTCAGAACTTGCCACTTGACCGTATATATTCAGTAAATGATTTAGGCGTTCTTTTGGACCTGAAGCTTAAATTTGACTGCCACATAATGTTGACTGTTAACAAAGCTATGAGTGTTCTTGGGTTTATAAAGCGTTGGTCAAAAGAATTTTAGGAAAATTATTTATTATTATTTACCTCCCTTGTCCGTCCTATATTGGAATTTTGTTCTTCGGCTTGGAGTCCACAATACCAAGAGCACATTGACCGTATAGAGTCCGTACAAAAACAATTTCTTCTTTTTGCCCTTCGTAGTTTGAACTGGGATCAAAACGTAAGGCTACCTTCCTACCAGAGTAGATTATTATTGCTTATTTTACCGACACTTGCAAATCGTAGAAAAATGCTTGGTACTATTTTTATGCATAATCTTATAAGAGGTGATATTGACTCTGTAGAACTTGTAAGTCGCCTAACTTTTAATATTCCCCTTAGACTAACACGTAATTATTATCCTCTTAATTTGCTTCGATGTACATCAAATGTCAGTCTGCACGAGCGCTTTCGCGCTCTATGTAAAAATTATAACAACCTTTATCATTTAATTTGCATTTCAACTTCTATCCCGGTATTAAAAACTAATATTTTAACTCATTTACTTCACTCCCAATTGCTTCTTTATTCTCATTATGTGTCCCGTTTTTTTTTTTTATTGATTGCAATACTAATTCCAAAGTTTCCTGTTAAGATTGATTTTATAGTCTCTGACTTAAGAGAGCGTTCGTTGTCGCAGTATAAGGTTTTTATTTTTGGAAACAGATTGACAAGTTGGAGTAAAGGTGTTTTAATGTCTATAATTGCTCGCGTGCCTATGGGTTGAACGGAGGCAAACTTAGAGAACTTATCCACAGCGGTTAAAAAATATTTTCCGTCTGTAGAAAAAATGTCGACATGTAAAATTTCTCCAACGTAGGTTGGTACGGGTGTTTTAGCAACAGTCTGGTTTTCGGGATGGCGATTTTATTTCCCTTTCGAGCATACTCTTCAATTCGTTACTACTTTAGTAAAGATTCTTGTCATTTTGGGAAAGAAGTAGTCTAAAAGTATTTGTTTAACGTTTTCTTGAGCAGCGCGATGCGCTCTGTTGTGTTCAGTCACATCTATTTTAAGTTGCTCTGATTAGTCGGTTCGTCAATTACAAGAGATTTTGAATATCTAAAGACTGTCGAGGGGAATTCCTGAATCAAAGCGTGTCTGGGACTCCTCACTGTGAATAGTGGCGGCGTCAGAGTCACCACTATCTTCAAGCGCGTTTACATTTTGACGGGAAAGAGCATCCGCCACTTGATCCTGTTTGCCAGGGGTATAAACGACGGTGGCATTGTGTTCGCCGACAAACGTCTTCCAACGTATTATTTTGTAGTTTGTGTTTTTTGGTGATACAGCTGATGTCAGGGGGTTGAGATCTGTGTAGATCGTCATATTTTTTACCCCATATAAATAGTTTCTCAAACTCTTTAGTGCCCATACTATGGCTAAGAGTTCCTTTACATTTGCCGCCAGGTGCTTCTCGTCATTGCGAATTGAGTGCACAATTATTGTAATAGGCCGTTTACCTTGGGATAATACGGCTCCTATGCCATGCTGTGAGGCATCTGTAGTTAGGTCAAAGGGTTTACTAAAATCAGGATACATGAGGGTTATTTTCTCCGATGCTAAAATATTTTTCAGTCGTTCAAAGGCCTCTTTTTGGGCTTGATTTAAATTTATGTCAATTTTTCTAGACTGATTTGCACCTACTTTACCATTGTCGCCCTTTAAAATATTTGTGAGCGGACGAGCGATGGTAGCAGACCCTTTTATAAAACATCTGTAATAACTAGCTAGCCCTAAAAAGGATCTAAGATTAAAAAAGTTTTTGGGGGCAAAAAGTTTTTTATGGCTTGTACTTTTTCCGGGGAAGTTTTGATCCCCCCTCGCGATACTAAAAATCCAAGATATTCCACGCTTTCTTCAAAAAATTTGGATTTTTCCTGGGACAAGCGCATAGCTGCGGTGCATAAACGACATAGGATATCATCAACATGTTTAATGCGATCCTCCTTTGTTTCGGAAAAAATGATTACGTCATCTATGTAAACGTAACAAATTTTCCCTATGACGTG